>WNWK01008854.1:0-81342 GCA_009830355.1 Cherax destructor | reverse complement strand
GTTGATGCATGAGGTTTTCCAGTACCACATCCATCATCTTGGCTCTCCATGATTCAGGACCCCCATGGGGCTCTAGGTTTTCCCAATCAATCTCTTTGTGATTGAAATCACCCATAACTAGTAACTTTGCTCTCCCCATGTGGGCTCTTCTGGCTACCTCGGCTAGTGTGTCTACCATTGCTCTGTTGCTCTCGTCGTATTCTTCTCTTGGCCTCCTGCAGTTCTGTGGCGGGTTGTACATTACAGCAATTATCACCTTATGGCCCTCAGACTGAATTGTTCCTACTATGTAGTCCCTTTCACCCATTCCATCCATTCCTTCCACTTCCTCAAATCCCCACCTGTTCTTAATGAGCAGTGCAACTCCTCCTCCCCTCTGCTCCCTCTATCTTTCCTGAGGATTTGATATCCGGGTGGGAAGATTGCATCTGTTATCATCCTGGTGAGTTTCGTTTCTGTGAGTGCTATTATGTCTGGGGATGTCTCCTTTATTCTTTCATGCCACTCCTCACATTTATTTGTTATACCATCTGCATTTGTATACCAAACCTTTAACTTCTTTTCTAAAACCGTAGTCTGGGGGGTATGTTGGGGTTGGGAAAGTGGGAGATCTGATGGGGAACTATGGGTGGTTGGTGTGAAGGTGGAGTTTGTACTGAGGTGGGTGGAATCATTGGGTATGGCATGTGTGTTTTGGGTTAGGTTGTTTGGTTGCATTGGGGTTGTCCAGGTTGGGGAACATCTGAAGGTGGTTGTATTAGAGCTTCCTCCTGAGTCTGGGTTCTCCTGTCCATCTCTCTTTCCTCCTTTTGTCTCTGTACCCTCTCTTTCAGTTTCTGTCTTTCTTCCCGTGTTCTGTCGCGGTCGAGATACACCCTCCGGTACTCTGACATATCCTTAGTCTTGCTTTCTCCTGCAGGATCCTGTTTCGAGTCAATTCTGCTTTGAAAATTACTTTGACTGGCCGGATTCTTCCTCTTGCAAATCCCCCTATTCTCAGAAAATTTGCCAGCTGGGTCATGTCATCTTCTCCTATTGCTTTCATGATGTTTTCAATCGCATTTTTCTCCCCTTGTCTTCTTGCTTCGTAAGTTTCCCCTTCAGCTTCATGGAGCCCATAAACAAAGACTGATCTCTCTCTTTCATTCTCCCACTGCCTATCCCTGTGTAACCCCTGATTCGATTTAGTTGCCTCCATTGAAGCTTTCCTTTCTTCAATCTCTTCACTGTCTGTTATCCCTTTGCCCAGTGGCCTGTCGCTTTCCCTTCTTAACTTTCCCTGTGCACTGCTGTGGTCTGTTAGGGCTTCTACATATAGCTTAGCTCTCCCTTTTACTACACTCCCCTCGATTGTTCCTGATGTGATCCTCTCTTTCTCTCGGGCTCCACGATGGTCTGATATAGCCTCTGCATTCAGTTTTACTCCGTTCTCTACAGTCCTCTTCTTTGTGACTGAGGTAGCAGTTTCTGATACCATGTCCACATTGCTTTTTAGTTCTACTGGCTGTTTCAAATTTTTCAGTTCTTCTTCTAATCTCTGTATCTTAGCCTCTGCTGTTGTGACTTGCTTTTCCCACTTCCTGCTTTCTGCAGCTATCCTCTCCTCCCTTATCTTACTTTCTGCAGCTATCCTCTCCTCCATTTTCATGCTAAGCTCCTCTAGCTTCCTTCCCCACTCATGTTCCCTTTTCATGAGCTCTGTGTGTGTGTGTGTGTGTGTTGTTTGTGTGTGTGTGTGTGTGTGTGTGTGTGTGTGTGTGTTGTTTGTTTGTGTGTGTGTGTGTGTGTGTGTGTGTGTGTGTGTGTGTGTGTGTGTGTGTGTGTGTGGTTGTTTGTGGGAGTCGAGTCTTATCTCCTGGCCTTGATATGTACGCGTGCTTGTAAAAGTACTTGCTTGTAGTTACAGGAGCAGAGATGTGCTTGCCTATGCAGTCTTCAGTAATGAATTTTTGTATATTAAAAATACCCAGTAATGGCACTTACTACCATCATTTAAAATTCATTTCACTGGGCTGCCAGCGTGAAGAATTATTTTTTTTGTACACCTTGGGATCCATTTTTTCCCTAAATTTCTGAGCGTGTCTTCTTGGCACCCTTGTTGCTGGTACTAAAAGGTCTTTATCCTGGTATAACCTTGTACGTAGTTATCGTCCCTTTCATTCCATCATCCAGCGTGGATTTTTCTTTTTAACTTTTCATCATAAGTCGATTTTTTTTCTGCTCTAGTAGCCATTATTTATCTCTTTCATTTTTGTTATTTATCCACAATTTGTTTAGGTACGAGCACCACAGACCCGCTGTAGTCTGCTGTATGGGACACGTCTAAATAGGTTGTGAACACACACACAGTGACTGGTGTCACGCACATGTGATACCAGTCACTAGTATAAACTGGAAGAATATTAGAGCTTGAATAAAAGATAAACAAAATCCTTTTTACTGTGTTTATTTTCCACTGGAATACTGGAATTGCCAAGTAGTTATTCGGCCGCATTAGAGGTCTGCGGGAGAGCTAATCCCGCTAGAAAATTGTCGAGGATATATGTAAGAACAAAGTAACCGCAGAGCTCTGAGCTGAGAAAAATAATTCGCTTTATTCCGCTAAATATCTTGCAAAAAAAATCTCCAGGCTGTTTAACTAGCAATTTATTTCTATAAAATGCTCGGAAATTGCTTTGGAAACCTTGGAAATCGCGTTTTTTTTTTCTGCTGAGAATTCGGGAAGGGGTTGGTAACGAGTCTCCCAGCACTCCATTCCCTCTCCCTCCCCTCCTTTCCCTCTCCCTCCCCTCCTTTCCCTCTCCCTCCCCTCCTTTCCCAATAACTCCATCGCTGGGTAATGACTCCAGACTCTCAGATGCTTATTTACCCACATGAGAGCAGCATGGCTACAGGACTTTAAGACTTAAGCCAAACTGACGGAGGATTTACTCCCTCCATACTGTTAGCCTCAGTGAGGGAGGGAGGGAGGGTGATGTTCTCGTCAGGGTATGGGCTATTTAGGACATGTTGAAAATGGTATAAAATATCAAGTTTATGATTAAGTCACATGTGCAACAGTTGCTGTCTTTATTGTAGAAACATTTCTCCTACACAGCTACGATACTAACAACAACAGTGTTAATTCATAGCTAACAATAAAAAGACTGGATAACAAAACCTTCAAAACAAGATAATGTTAAACCAGTGATGATACTTTTCAAATTACTTGCGCTCACTTAGACTCCATTTAAGGTAGAGAATTGACAGAGAAATTTCACTGGCTATGTAAATTCAGTGAAACTCCTAAATTACTGGATTAGATTTCGCGGCCGAAGTGGCTAGTTTTTCCATCCCTGTGGAGGATAGCATGAGAGCACATAGATACACAAGACGGCCTAGCAACTAATCCCCAAAAGGGTTAACAAGAGAGCTTCCTGGAGTGCAGCCAAAGTGCGTGAGGGGCTTCCAGATCCGCGCACTGATTTTTTACGAGAGCGGGAGACGTGGCACTGTGCAAACTAAACGCCAGTGAGAAACAGGATGACATAAATACACTTAAAACATCACTGAATAAGCGTAAAGGATCAAAGACTTAACACCCTCCCATTATATGCAAGAAGAATTGTCACTAGACACATTACCGTTTTCAAAAGGGAACCTTACAGTTGACAGCCTCACTGATCAAGTTGTCAACATCACGACCTGGTTGAGGACCCAGCCGTCGTGGTAAGACGATTGACATCCATTATGAGAGAGACCTGTTGCTCTTGAGACTGATCCTTTACTAGGTGTGACATCCTAGCAGGGACTCCCTTGAAGTCATGTGCAGGTGACATCTTCTGTACACAACCGTCTAAAGGTGATGCCGTGTATGTACTCGCCAGTTTGTGCGTGTCGGGGTCGAGTCTTGGCTCCTGGCACGGCCTGTTAAGTTTTGTCGACCGGCATTATTAGAGGTGTCTCGCCTCTTGGGCCCTGTCGTACCTACTCCTAGAGGTGTGTGTGTGTGTGGAGTTGATCCGCATCACTTACATTTAGCTCCTGGGACTGAAGCGTAGTTCGTAATGTCCCAGTGACTTATGGTTTTAGTTTCGATCTATGTAGTGGTGGTGGTAATGTTGGTAGTAGCCGTGGTAGTGTTGGAAGCAGTTTTAGTGGTGGTGGTTGCAGGTGCAATAGTGGTAGTAATTTGTATGGTAGATGTAGTGCTGGTGGTATTTGTTGTTAGTGGTGGTGGTTGTCGTGAGTCCTGGGGTGGCAGGTATGGTAAGTAATTGCAGTACGTGCTATTGAAAGGTTCTGGAGCATGGAGATGAAAAATGAAGATTGACAAAGGGACGGAGATATACAATACTATTTGTAATGAGTCCAGAGAGTAGTGTGTGTGTTTGTACTCACCTAATTGTGGTTGCAGGGGTTGAGTCACAGCTCCTGGCCTCGCCTCTTCACTGTGTGTGTCTGACACACACACACACACCAAAGTTACAAGAACCAGGAACCCCCCACTCCCCCTGGTCCTAGAAGCTGCTTGGTCATAATGACTAGTACATTATTCCCACAATGAGCCACAGGCTGTATATACAGCAAGAATTTACATTACAAAACTCGGTGGACTAGTAAAGGCAATATGTGTCTGGGGTTACCGTTCTGGCAGTTATATACTCTCCAGGGAATATATATGTAACTCCAACCACTCTGCTTTTGACCTGGGTAGACAAATGCACTTTCAACAATTATTTGTGTATGTACTCAGTTGTGGTTGCAGGGGTCGAGTCACAGCTCCTGGCCCCGCCTCTTCACTGGTCGCTACTAGGTCACTCTCCCTGCTCCATGAGTTTTATCATATCTCTTCTTAAAGCTATGTATGGCTCCTGCCTCCACTGAGTGTGTGTGTGTGTGTGTGTGTGTGTGTGTATAATATTTTTTAATAACTCATCAGTCCTTTCCTACCGAGGCAGGGTGACCCAGAAAAGAAGAAACACTTTCATCATTACTCACTCCATCACTCTCTATCCAGAGGCGTGCTTACGCTACAGTTCAAAATCTGCAAGATATCTCCATCCTCCTTCAGAGTGCAGGCACTGTACTTTCCACCTCCAGGACGCAAGTCCGGCTAACCGGTTTCCCTGAATCCCTTCATAAATGGTATTTTGCTCACACTCCAACAGCACGTCAAGTCATAAAAACCATTTGCTTCCACTAGCTCCTAACACGCTCACGCACGCTTGCTGGAAGTCTAAGCCCCTCGCACACAAAACCTTTACCCCTTCTCTCCAACCTTTCCTATATATGTACATATAAGTAAAAATAAGTCATTGGATCAAGAGCGTTATATCAATATTCATTAAGCTTCATATATCAGCTTTATCAGAAAGCTGAACTACGTTATTTGCTGAGCCTTAACAAGCGCTTCCGCGACTCACCGTTGCTCTTATTATTGATGTAATACAGGACCAACAAGTTGATGAATAAGACACTTGTTGATGAATAAGACACTTGTTGATGAATAAGACACTTGTTGATGAATAAGACACTTGTTGATGAATAAGACACTTGTTGATGAATAAGACACTTGTTGATGAATAAGACACTTGTTGATGAATAAGACACTTGTTGATGAATAAGACACTTGTTGATGAATAAGACACTGTTGAGAATAAGACACTTGTTGATGAATAAGACACTTGTTGATGAATAAGACACTTGTTGATGAATAAGACACTTGTTGATGAATAAGACACTTGTTGATGAATAAGACACTTGTTGATGAATAAGACACTTGTTGATGAATAAGACACTTGTTGATGAATAAGACACTTGTTGATGAATAAGACACTTGTTGATGAATAAGACACTTGTTGATGAATAAGACACTTGTTGATGAATAAGACACTTGTTGATGAATAAGACACTTGTTGATGAATAAGACACTTGTTGATGAATAAGACACTTGTTGATGAATAAGACACTTGTTGATGAATAAGACACTTGTTGATGAATAAGACACTTGTTGATGAATAAGACACTTGTTGATGAATAAGACACTTGTTGATGAATAAGACACTTGTTGATGAATAAGACACTTGTTGATGAATAAGACACTTGTTGATGAATAAGACACTTGTTGATGAATAAGACACTTGTTGATGAATAAGACACTTGTTGATGAATAAGACACTTGTTGATGAATAAGACACTTGTTGATGAATAAGACACTTGTTGATGAATAAGACACTTGCTGATGAATAAGACACTTGCTGATGAATAAGACACTTGCTGATGAATAAGACACTTGCTGATGAATAAGACACTTGTTGATGAATAAGACACTTGTTCAACACTTGGGGGATCTTTATTGCAGATATGTTTCCCCTAGCTCAACAGGTTTCTTCAGTCGGATACTGAGGCAAATGTAACACCGGCGACAGTAGCAATCCCTCAGCCTGGGTAGGAAGTGGTCAGTCCCTCAAGCTTAAAAGCATAGGTGTGCGGCCAGACCTTGTATACTAGTGCAGAGGTGAGGCGCAGCAGCTGGAGGTGATGTCATAGGTGGGCGTGGCCCACCAGTGGATGTACGTCATGCTACACAGTTTATCAAGACCAGTGTTGTGTTTCTTTAGACAACACTGGTCATGACCAGTGTTTTCTTCACACAACACTGGTCATAACACAGCTGAGCGTCAGATCTATGCATCATCATCTACTTTATCATATATTAAATGATATAAGACTAGGCTGAGTGTAGTAAAGTCATTCTCACGCCGCCAGTAATGCTCGTGCAGATTTCAACGTTACTTTTTATTATACTAAGCCACCGAGTTGCCATACGTGTCGTGGCATCTTTTAATACAAGTTTATATAATATTTTTTTGCAACCCAATGTAGCCAATTAAACATAAACTAATCTTGCATAGCCTAACGTAAAATAAAATAAATAAATTTACGTACAGTGTTACAGAAAAGGTTAAGAAATTGCCGCTAGAAGCCTCGTATGAAAATTAACGTTGCAAAGTGAGGATAATACGCTGTAAAACCCTTTCATTACGTCTCTCTCCTTCCCTGCCTCCTCAACATATTTTTTTGTAATTGTATCTGCATAAATTCCATTTATCTTGTGTTTGAGCTAGGTCATCCTGAAGCATGGTAATTTTAAGTAATAACAATTCTAGATCTGCTGAAACAACATCTTTGTAGCGGCAGGGTGAATATAATAGGCTTTTGTTCCCGCACCACTGAAATTTAGAAGATGGCCGCCGCACATTGTTGATGTGCCCAATTTTGTATTAATAAAATATAACAATGCAAGACTGGCCTTGCCCTCAGCGGCTCCCTTGCAGTTGGGTAATGATCGTTTGGGCACTCGGGTTTTCCAAGAAAAGTATGAGAAGCGCTGGTGGCTTCTGGCGCCGCCATTTTTGCCCCTCTGCTCTTTGTGTGTGTGTTGATAATGGAAACTCGACACCCAGCAAATCAAGTGGGATATTCCCAGATCACAGATGCTGCCAACTTTTCCCTGACTTGTGAGCATCGTCAGCACCTTCGTTCAGACATTTGGCACTGCCTCGCAGCATCTTCCTCAACCAGCATCGTCAGCACCTTCGTTCAGACATTTGGCACTGCCTCGCAGCATCTTCCTCAACCAGCATCGTCAGCACCTTCGTTCAGACATTTGGCACTGCCTCGTAGCATCTTCCTCAACCAGCATCGTCAGCACCTTCGTTCAGACATCTAACATTGGCTCTCATCATCTTCATCAACCAACATCATCAGTATCTTCGTTCAGTCGTCTGGCACTGCTTCGCATCTTCCAGGGCCAGTCAGTATACACGCTCAGCCATTTAACACTGCAGCTTCCTTGACTAGTGTAGTGCCACCATCTTGGTTCTGTCATCTCACAGCTTCCTTAACTGGTGTCAGCGTCTTGGCTCATTCGTCTCGCACTGTCTCGCCAGAATTCATCATGGCGGCAGATGCTCTTCTAGCTGTTTCCTGTGATAGTTTCAAGACGCAGATAAATCATCTAATGCTGGATTCGGTCGCAGCGGAAATGCCATGACGAAAACATTTTTGTGGGCTGTCTGTTGCTACACATCTTGCAGCATGCACGGAGAATGTTACTGTTACATTGTGAGAAAATATTTAGTATAACTGTGGCCACTTTATTAGGTACACCCTTCTAGTGCTAGAACAGTCTGAATTCTGGGTGGCATGGATTCAACAAGGTGCTGGAAACATTCCTTAGAGATCCTGGTCCATGTTGACATGATAGCATCACGCAGTTGCTTCAGATCTGCCGGCTGCACATTCATGCTGTGAATCTCCCGGTCCACCACAGCCAAATTCTGACCCTACCATCTGCATGTCGCAACATAAATTGCTATTTGTTATACTAATAGATGTTTCTCTAATCTTCAACTATACAGTTTTAGTGAGACTGTGCCCACTGTAGCCTCAGTTTCCTGTTCTTGGCGAACATGAGTGGAACCCGGTATGGATGTCTGCTGCTGGTGTCCCATCCACGTCAAGGTTCGATGTGTTATTCGTTCAGAGGTGGTTTTCTGCATACCACTGTTGTAACATGTTTGAGTTACTGTCGCCTTCTTATCAATCTGGTCATTCTCCTATGATCTCTCTCTCATTAACAAGGCGATATTCAAACACCCCGTGTGGCACCAACAATCATTCCACCGTCAAAGTCACTTAGATCACATTTTCCCCCATCCTGATATTCAGTCTGAACAACTGAATCTCTTGATCACGTCTGCATGTTTTTAGGTATTGAGATACTGCCAGGTGAATGACAGATTAGCTGTTTGTATTAACGAGCAGGTGTACCTAATAAAGTGGCCGCTGAGTGTATTTTCGCGATACATTAAAGGCAGAAGTGAGTACTAAAGGCTTTGTACCTTGCGCTCTATGGATTTTACACTGAGTAATTAAGTACTCGAGTTTGTACTCTGGGTTCACGTCATGTTACACGCTGTGATGGTTGACAGGGTGCGTGGTAGGTAGAGCTGGTAGTAATCTTACAGTGTGTGTATACTCACCTACTCGCCTAATTGTGGTTGCAGGGGTCGAGTCATAGTTCCTGGCCCCACCTCTTCACTGGTCGCTACTAGGTCCTATCTGCTCCATGAGCTTTATCATAACTCCACTACATCACTTTTCAGACTATTCCACTTCTTGACAACTCTGTGGCTGAAGAAATACTTCCCAACATCCCTCTGACTCATCTGAGTCTTCAACTTCCAATTGTGACTCCTTGTTTCTGTGTCCCATCTCTGGAACATCCTGTCTCTGTCCACCATGTCAATTCCTCTCAGTATTTTATATGTCGTTATCATGTCCTCCTTATCCCTCTTGTCCTCCAGTGTCGTCAGGCCAATTTTTTCCGTGTGTGTGTGTGTGTGTGTGTGCGTGCGCGCGCGCGTGTGCGTGTGCATGCGTTCGTGTTAAAGTGCAGATTTTGATAAGCAATTTCATACTTAAATTACGCAGAAGCTTCCACATTAGCAATTATTAATAATACTACAGCTGCCCCTGCTGCTGCTGCTGCTGATGCTGCTGATGCTACAGCTACCCCTGCTGCTGCTGCTGATGCTGCTACAGCTACCCCTGCTGCTGATGCTGCTACAGCTGCCCCTGCTGCTGCTGCTGATGCTGCTACAGCTACCCCTGCTGCTGATGCTGCTACAGCTACCCCTGCTGCTGATGCTGCTACAGCTGCCCCTGCTGCTGCTGCTGATGCTGCTACAGCTACCCCTGCTGCTGATGCTGCTACAGCTACCCCTGCTGCTGATGCTGCTACAGCTCCCCTGCTGCTGATGCTGCTACAGCTACCCCTGCTGCTGATTGCTGCTAGCTCCACTCCTGCTGCTGATGCTGCTACAGCTACCCCTGCTGCTGATCTGCTACAGCTCTGCTGATGCTGCTACAGCTACCCCTGCTGCTGCTGATGCTGCTACAGCTCCCTGCTGCATGCTGCTGCTGTGCTGGCTGCTACAGCTACCCTGCTGCTGCTGCTGATGCTGCTACAGCTACCCTGCTGCTGCTGTGCTCACAGCTCTGCTGCTGCTGCTGCTGCTGATGCTGCTGCTACAGCTACCCCTGCTGCTGCTGCTGATGCTGCTACAGCTACCCCTGCTGCTGCTGATGCTGCTACAGCTACCCCTGCTGCTGCTGCTGATGCTGCTACAGCTACCCCTGCTGCTGCTACAGCTACCCCTGCTGCTGCTGATGCTGCTACAGCTGCCCCTGCTGCTGCTGCTGCTACAGCTACCCCTGCTGCTGCTGCTGATGCTGCTACAGCTACCCCTGCTGCTGCTACAGCTACCCCTGCTGCTGCTGATGCTGCTACAGCTGCCCCTGCTGCTGCTGCTGCTGCTGCTGCTGCTGATGCTGCTACAGCTACCTCTGCTGCTGTTGCTGATGCTGCTACAGCTACCCCTGCTGCTGATGCTGCTACAGCTGCCCCTGCTGCTGATGCTGCTACAGCTGTCACTGCTGCTGATGCTGCTACAGCTGTCACTGCTGCTGATGCTGCTAGAGCTGTCACTGCTGCTGATGCTGCTACAGCTGTCGCTGCTGCTGCTACAGCTGTCACTGCTGCTGCTGCTGCTACAGCTGTCACTGCTGCTGATGCTGCTACAGCTGTCACTGCTGCTGATGCTGCTACAGCTGTCACTGCTGCTGATGCTGCTACAGCTGTCACTGCTGCTGCTGATGCTGCTACAGCTGTCACTGCTGCTGATGCTGCTACACCTGCCCCTGCTGCTGATGCTGCTACAGCTGCATCTGTTGCTGATGCTGCTACAGCTGTCACTGCTGCTGATGCTGCTACAGCTGTCACTGCTGCTGATGCTGCTACAGCTGCATCTGTTGCTGATGCTGCTACAGCTGTCACTGCTGCTGATGCTGCTACACCTGCCCCTGTTGCTGATGCTGCTACAGCTGTCACTGCTGCTGATGCTGCTACACCTGCCCCTGCTGCTGCTGATGCTGCTACAGCTGTCACTGCTGCTGATGCTGCTACAGCTGCATCTGTTGCTGATGCTGCTACAGCTGTCACTGCTGCTGATGCTGCTACAGCTGTCACTGTTGCTGATGCTGCTACACCTGCCCCTGCTGCTGATGCTGCTACACCTGCCCTGTTGCTGATGCTGCTACACTGTCCTGTTGCTGATGCTGCTACAGCTGTCCTGCTGCTGATGCTGCTCGGCTGTCATCTGTTGCTGATGCTGCTACAGCTGCCCCTGCTGCTGCTGATGCTGCTGCTGCTGCCCCTGCTGCTGCTGATGCTGCTACAGCTGTCACTGCTGCAGATGCTGCTACAGCTGCCCCTGCTGCTGCTGATGCTGCTACAGCTGTCACTGCTGCAGATGCTGCTACAGCTGCATCTGCTGCTGATACTGCTACAGCTGCATCTGCTGCAGATGCTGCTACAGCTGCATCTGCTGCTGATACTGCTACAGCTGCATCTGCTGCAGATGCTGCTACAGCTGCATCTGCTGCAGATGCTGCTACAGCTGTCCCTGCTACTGCTGATACTGCTACAGCTGCCCCTGCTGCTGCTGATGCTGCTACAGCTGCCCCTGCTACTGCTGATGCTGCTACAGCTGCATCTGCTGCTGATGCTGCTACAGCTGTCCCTGCTACTGCTGATACTGCTACAGCTGCATCTGCTGCTGATGCTGCTACAGCTGCCCCTGCTACTGCTGATGCTGCTACAGCTGCATCTGCTGCTGATGCTGCTACAGCTGTCCCTGCTACTGCTGATACTGCTACAGCTGTCACTGCTGCTGATGCTGCTACAGCTGTCACTGCTGCTGATGCTGCTACAGCTGTCACTGCTGCTGATGCTGCTACAGCTGCCCCTGCTGCATCAGCAGCAGGGGCAGCTGTAGCAACAGTAAAGCCTCTAAGAGTACCGTTTGCCGTTCTTGGTTTGCCTGTTACTCCTACGGGTCCTGACCTATTAAAGGGATGCCTTGATTCTAGTTCAGTGTTCCTTAATTCAAGGAAGTGCAGGTGCTCTTTCTTTCCTCGGATCAAACCTGATTGCCTCCCATCCTCAGGCACTGGGGATTTAGCGCTTCCCCATGGATAATATAATCGTAATAAAGATAGACAGAAGTCAAATAAAACTAAATTTAAGTCAGACAATGGTGAGGCGAGTCCAGCGTCCAGAGGAAGACATGCACAGAGGTCGGAGGAGGTAATTGATTCGGAGGGATTTAGCCAGATAACCTCCGTGAGGGAGAGTCCAGATTGCTCTCCCTATCCAATTGTGAACTGTACTCGCCAATTTTGAAGTGAACTCGCCAATTTTGAAGTGAACTCGCCAATTTTGAAGTGAACTCGCCAATTTTGAAGTGAACTCGCCAATTTGTGTCTACGGGGGTCGAGACTCCTGGACAACCATAATCGGTGTCACTGATTCCTATCCTCTTGGGAATTATCATATCTACTCTTGAATAAAGCACGGAACGGGCGGGATTTGAATCTGTGGCGAGAGAGTCCTAAAACTCTTAATTAAGGCTGCCTCCACCACTGCCTCCACCACTGCCTCCACCACTGCCTCCACCACTGCCTCCACCACTGCCTCCACCACTGCCTCCACCAAGTCATTCCACTTTTCAGCCATCCTGAGACAAGAAATACTTCCTTATATCCCTATGGCTCATCTGTTTTCAGATTTGACTCGTGTCCTCTTGATCTTGGTGGTTTTAATTTAGTCTGTCTATCTTCCCTATCAGTTCCTCTTAAGATTTTGTACGTCGTAATCATATCTCCTCTTATTCTTTTCTCCTCTAAGGTCGTCACATTTAGTTTCAAGTTCTCATTACTAGTTACTAGTATCTAGTTACTGTTATTGCATTCATAGGGGAGTGCACCATCAACACCACCAACCACCATTAACCACACAACTCACGACCCACCACCACGACCCACCATCCACCACCACCCACACTCATGACCCACGACCCACCACTCACACCCACGACCCACCACTCACACCCACGACCCACTACTCACACCCACGTCCCACCACCACCACCCACCACCCAAACCCACGACCCACCACCACCACCCCACCACCCAAACCCACGACCCAAACCCACGACCCACCACCACCATCAACAACACAGATACCAATCCACAAATGGATGGGTTTTTTTTCTGTTGTAAGGCATTTCTGTGTTAAGTCTGTGAAGCCATCCTCTACCCGCTGGTTGTCTGCACACTTCTTTATCTTCTATGTCAGGAAACTCAAGATTAATGTGCCTCTGTATCCTCAAGAACCTCCCGTCAAGAAAGAGGAACAGCACTCACTACTTACAGGGTGACCCAAAAGTCTGGACACATGGGCGAAATTTCGACAAATTCGTAAACAATCTGCGGGGAAAAAATAGAATATTAGTAATATTTCCTATATTTCCAGACTTTTGGGTCACCCTGTACAAACATTCCACAAGCTAAAACTCATTACATTGTTTCAAGTCTGACAATAGTTTGCCAACCTTCAAATTTAGACAGATAAAATCGAGGGTGTGTGTTAGCAGTTATGATATACCTTGTTAATTATATACCTTGTTAATTATATACCTTGTTAATTATATACCTTGTTAATTAGTATTTTGATAAGTCCTAAGAATTTTTTTTGTAGCTCTGTATCTCACGTGGAAACTGTAATGTTGTGAATCCAAATACTAGTATAATAAACACTTATTAACCACATAAACACAAGTATAATAAACTCTGGTTAACCACATAAACACTAGTATAATAAACACTGGTTAACCACATAAACACTAGTATAATAAACACTGGTTAACCACATAAACACTAGTATAATAAGCACTGGTTAACCACATAAACACTAGTATAATAAACACTGGTTAACCACATAAACACTAGTATAATAAACACTGGTTAACCACATAAACACTAGTATAATAAACACTGGTTAACCACATAAACACTAGTATAATAAACACTGGTTAACCACATAAACACTAGTATAATAAACACTGGTTAACCACATAAACACTAGTATAATAAACACTGGTTAACCACATAAACACTAGTATAATAAACACTGGTTAACCACATAAACACTAGTATAATAAGCACTGGTTAACCACATAAACACTAGTATAATAAACACTGGTTAACCAGGTTATCTGTCAATTTGAATACTTAAATATTGTTCCCCTTGGCTTACACTTAAATCTGTCAAAATTATGCAGCGGATCCTGACTCGTCCCTAATACCGCCGTTGTTGTTACCATCACATCAGTGTAATAAAGAATGATCAACATTTATGATTATCTCTTCATTAAATCTAAATGGTTACCCATTCCTTCCCTTGTAGTGTGTTTGAGAGTGGCAATAAGGCAGCAGGTTTGATACACAGGTTTTTACTGACTTAAATCAAACTACCTTGCAGTATATTGTTTCTCTCTATGAGAGAGAGGGCAAAACAGGCTCCAAAACGAGATTTTATTCATTCATGTTTTGATCTATGTAAGGCTTTATGAAGTCATGACTTACTAAAGCTCTGCGCAGAGCGAAAATTTGCCAGGATAACAAAAAAAATAAAACTTGTTTTCCAACCTGTGTCTTCGTCTGCAGGACGCCAGGCCTTGTATACCCGTTCTAAAATACATTTTTATAACATATTCCCTCCACGTTAGTGAATCTGGACCGAAGTTCAGGGAATTCTCTCTCTCATCATTCACATCCTCAACATTCCTTACGTGACGGTCTGGAGTTTTGAGAGACACTGACCGCGGGTTCGAACCCCACCCGTGGTATGGTTTCCTCTACACAGTCCTTCACAACTCAAGCTGCTACGTCACCTTGTAACCTTACTCGAGTTTTATCAACATTAATATATTTTTTTTACTTTATTTCAGTCGTCTACATTAACCGAGAGTTATTATCGACTGTTAAGAGAGTATCGAGTACTCGGTATACACAACACACACTGTACAACTGGAGTAGAGTTGGTAAATTAGCACACACCGTTGAAGAACAGTAGGACACAGTACCACGACTGGAACAACACACAAATAACCCGCTCACAGGAGAGAGGAGCTTATGACGGTTTCAGTCCGACCTAGATCTATTTACAAGTCACACTGTGTGACTTGTAAATAGGTCCAGGTCGGACCGAAGCGTCGTCACAAGCTCCTCTCTGTGTGGTTATTCGTGTACACACCGTTACATGAACTGTGGATTAATTGATTTTAACCAAAATAACAGCAATATTAAGTATAACTTTTAATTTTAAACTGAATCACATGAAGCACAAAACGCGTTGTGTCAGCCAGAAAAATGGATGGAGGATTCTGTTTCCCATCGGCAAACACCGGGGTCCTTGTAATCGGTCCATCAACCTTGGAGAAAAAGTGAGGTGGAAGATCTCGAAGAGATCGAAGGGATCTTCCACCTCTCCTTCGACAGTATTTAAGACTCCGTTCTCATCTTCAGCTTCATATCGTTCCAGACCATGGAGCTGAACTCTTCTCCAGGCTGAGGGACTGACCACCTCGAACAGCGGGGTTCGTTCCCTGCACCTCCAGTGAGGCTGTTTCTCATGTACTGTGTAATTAACATTCACGCCGGGTAATGACCAATTTGCAGAGTATTATCTACGTAATTTGATTAAATAACCTAATAACCTGCATGAAATAACTATTGGGTGAAAAAAATGTTGGCTGCCGAAATGTTTGTTTATACTCGTTTAGAATTTTGTTTGATACGAGGATGCGTGAATTGTTGAAACAAAGGTCTTTGTTTTGTGATGGCGGATGATACGGTGTTGTAATGGCTGTTATGGTGGGGGGATGGATGTTGTTTGGTTTGTCTGTTATGGTGAGGGGGATGTTGTTTGGTTGGCTGTTATGGTGGTGGTATTGAGGGCATAGGTGGTGGTACTCAAAGTGAGAGGGAGGGTTGTGTCAGTGAGAGGGAGGGTTGTGTCAGTGAGAGGGAGGGTTGTGTCAGTGAGAGGGAGGGTTGTCATTGCAAGTCCCTTAAGTATCTTCCACTTACATATTATCAGACATCTCTCCCTCCTTCCAGAAAAAAATAATCTAAGTGATTTGAGAGATTCCCAGTAGTTTAAATGTTTTATTGATTCTGTGCTCAATTTTCCAGTTCCTTCCTGCCTTGAAAGGCGAGTAACCACAGAAGAAGTGAGCACAAGTGATTCTGAGAACACAGGTGTTTTGAAAGCTCTCAATATCCTCTCTATAATTTGCCTTATGTTCTCTCAATGACAGCTTTAATATACTCAAGTCGTTGGATATGATCTGCCTGTGTTCTGAATGCTCTTCACTTTTTGAGTTCATTATTCTTCTCCTACCTAAGCAGTCGATATTTGTCACCATTGAACATCATGTCATTTTCTTTTATAACACTTTGGTGATATGTGTTTGTAGTTTGTCTTCTACTGAGGCAACTTTCGCACTTATTTTGGTATCGTCTGCTAAAAAAATAGAAAGCTATGGTTATTGTTCTTGTCTATATCTACTACGAGGATGAGAAACAATGAAGGTGCTAGGACCGTGCCTTGGGGCACTGAACTCTACTTTGCTAAGACTGGGCCTTGTTTTGTTTACCATCATAGGCTGTGATCCATGTGTTAGAAATATGAATATCTAGTTCCTTCTGTTACGGCTATTCATTCTATTGTATGAGCAATTATTCTATCGTCGCATTTGTCTTGTGCTTTTACAAAAATCGTGTAGATACATTATCGTTTTGTTGTTCTTCCTTGCCATCCACCTTCATCTTAATTTTGAGATAAGTAGGTTCTTCCTTATTTAAAGCCATGTTGAATTTAGTTATATAGCTCATGTTTCTCCATAAAGTCAGTAATTTATTTGTCTCAGAAACCTTTCATAGATCATCATGTGTGATATTAGTGTTACTGATGTGTAATTTTTTTTTTCTATTGTTCTGCTGCGTCCTCTGTGTAAAAGGCTAATGTCTGCACTTTTTAAGGCTTCTGGGATTTTACCAGAATCTAACCTTCTTTAAAGAAAACATGATCACTCTTGCTAATGGTACTGTGTATGTCTTTATAAATATCTCGCCCTTAAAAATCAGAGGCTGTGTGTGTGGCCATGTTGTTGCCTATTTCCCTTTTCGAATTCTCAAGGATTTGGGCTAATAACATTATATAGTTTATATGGCGGGCAGAATTTATGAAAACTTTATCTCTCATGGCATCGACAGGATCACTCAATATGGATTCTTACTGTTCTTTCAAGAACTTGTTAATTTCTTTGTTGTCATCTGTGTATGAATCTACGGTATAAGGCCAATACTGGAAGAGGTATTTAACATAGACTTACTTGTCCGGAAAACAATATAGAATTTTCCCTACTTATTGAATTCATTTTTTTGTTTCTTTTTGTGAGTCTTCTGTCTGGCATGAAAGTTCTAGTTCTAAATCAGTAATTCATCAGCGCAGATTTTCTTTCCTTTGCATATTTGCTTTTTATTGAGCAGTTTAGCAACTCTCTTCCTGCTCCTGTAAACTCTTCAACTACGTAACTCTGTCATCTCACCTTGGGCTTTATTAAAGGAGACATATTTTCTACATGCTTTGTGTATATATATATATATATATATGTCGTGCCGATTAGGTAAAACTGGTCAATTAGCAAGAACTCATCTAAAATTAAGTCCTTTCTAAAATTTTCTCTTATACGTTTAAAGATATATATTTTTAATTTATGTTAATGTAAGAATTTATAATTTTGTACAAAGAGAAACTTTGAAAACCTACCTAACTTTATTACAACAAGCTCAATTTAATTTAGCCTAACCCAACTAAATATATTTTAGATACGTTAACATTAATTTAATAATAAACAAACACAATGAAATATATTTTTTTCGTTATGTTCAGAATGATTTTGGCGAAATTATTGCATACACAAATTTTCACTTGTCTTATATGGCAAGGTGAGCGTTGCTATTTAAGCCAAAATCGCAAGTTTTACCTAATCGGCACGACATATATATATATACATGTACGTGCTTGTGTGCGCTTCAGTGAGGTGGTCTTGAGTGTTGTTCTTGAGATTATGTACCTGATATATTCCCAGTTATTGTGACTATCGAATCTAGCGTATTTTCATTTACAGTAATTTGTTCTGTTGGTCCAGTGTATGTTTCCCGCACACCCTACAGTGTGCTTCAAGCACACCCTACAATGTGCTTCAAGCACACCCTACAGTGTGCTTCAAGCACACCCTACAATGTGCTTCAAGCACACTACAATGCTTCACACACCCTACAGTGTGCTTCAAGCACACCCTACAATGTGCTTCAAGCACACCCTACAGTGTGCTTCAAGCACACTTTACAAGCACACCCTACAGTGTGCTTCAAGCACACCCTACAAGCACACCCTACAATGTGCTTCAAGCACACCCTACAGTGTGCTTCAAGCACACCCTACAGTGTGCTTCAAGCACACCCTACAAGCACACCCTACAGTGTGCTTCAAGCACACCCTACAGGTGCTTAGCACACCTACAGTGTGCTCAAGCACACCCTACAGTGTGCTTCAAGCACACCCTACAGTGTGCTTCAAGCACACCCTACAGTGTGCTTCAAGCACACCCTACAAGCACACCCTACAGTGTGCTTCAAGCACACCCTACAAGCACACCCTACAGTGTGCTTCAAGCACACCCTACAGTGTGCTTCAAGCACACCCTACAAGCACACCCTACAGTGTGCTACAAGCACACCCTACAGTGTGCTTCAAGCACACCCTACAGTGTGCTTCAAGCACACCCTACAGTGTGCTTCAAGCACACCCTACAAGCACACCCTACAGTGTGCTACAAGCACACCCTACAAGCACACCCTACAGTGTGCTTCAAGGACACCCTACAAGCACACCCTACAGTGTGCTTCAAGCACACCTACAGTGTGCTTCAAGCACACCCTACAAGCACACCTACAGTGTGCTACAAGCACACCCTACAAGCACACCCTACAGTGTGCTTCAAGCACCCTACAGTGCTAAGCACACCCTACAAGCACACCCTACAGTGTGCTACAAGCACACCCTACAAGCACACCCTACAGTGTGCTTCAAGCACACCCTACAAGCACACCCTACAGTGTGCTACAAGCACACCCTACAGTGTGCTACAAGCACACCCTACAGTGTGCTTCAAGCACACCCTACAAGCACACCCTACAGTGTGCTTCAAGCACACCCTACAAGCACACCCTACAGTGTGCTTCAGGCACACCCTACAAGCACACCCTACAGTGTGCTTCAAGCACTCGCAAGCACACACTGCTACAGAAGGAAACTCAAACAATCAAACAGTTCCACTAAGGTAACCCTGGTACATCCTAGCCTAGCGGGGTGTACACTCGCGGCTTGAGGATGGCTATACCTGGAGAGGGTTTCGGGGGTCAGCGCCCCCGCTGCTCGGTCTGAGACCAGGTCTCGTGGTGGATCAGGGTCTGATCAACCAGGCTGTTACTGCTGGCCGCACGCAAACTGACGTACGAACCACAGCCCAGCTGGTCAGGTACTGACTTTAGGTGCTTGTCCAGTGCATTCTTGAAGACAGCCAGGGGTCTATTGGTAATCCCCCTTATGTATGCTGGGAGGCTGTTGAACAGTCTTGTGCCCCGGACACTTATTGTGTTGTCTGTGTACTGGTGGCGCCCCTGCTTTTCATTGGTAAACGTTGCATCTCCTGCCGAGTCTTTTGCTTTCATAGGGAGTGATTTTCGTGTGCAAGTTTGGTACTAATCCCTCTAGGATTTTCCAAGTGTATATTATCATACATGTCTCTCTCTCGCGTTCCAGGGAATACAAATCAAGGGACTTCAACCGTTCCCAGTAATTTAGGTGCCTTATCGTACTTATGTGTGCCGTGAAAGTTCTTTGTACACTCTCCAGATCAGCAATGTCGCCAGCCTTGAAGGGGGCCGTTAGTGTACAACAGTATTCCAGCCTAGAGAAAACAAGCAATTTGAAGAGAATCATCATGGGCTTGGCGTCCCTAGTTTTGAAGGTTCTCAATATCCATCCTATCATTTTCCTAGCAGATGCGGTAGATACATTGTTAAGGTCTTTGAAGGCGAGATCCTCTGACATTTTCACTCCCAGGTCCTTCACATTACTTTTTAGCTCTATTGTATGGTTACAATTTGTTGTATACCCTGATACAGTTTTAATTTACTCAAGTTTTCCATATCTGAGTAGTTGAAATTTTTCTTCATTGAACTTCATGTTGTTTTGAGTGGCCCATTTGAAGATTTGGTTTATGTCCGCTTGGAGTCTTTGCGGGTGTCATCCGCAAAGTCAGACACGGAGTTGTGGCTTACATCTCTGTCTATGTAAGATATGAGGATGAGGAATATGATGGGAGCGAGTACTGTGCCTTGTGGAACAGAGCTTTTCACCATAGCTGCCTCAGACTTTACTCTGTTTACTATTACTCTTTGTGTTCTATTTGTCAGGAAGTTATATATCCATCTTTTCCTGTTATTCCTTTATCACGGATTTTGTGCGCTATTACTTCGTGGTCACACATGTTGAAGGCTTTTGCAAAGTCTGTGTATACTACATCAGAATTTTGTTTATCCTCTAATCCATCCAGGACCTTGTCATAGTGGTCCAGTAGCTGGGACAGGCAGGAGCGACCTGCTCTAAACCCGTGTTGCTCTGGGTTGTGTAGTTTATGGGTATCTAGGTGGTTGGTGATCTTGCTTCTTAGAACCCTTTCGAAGATTTTTATGATATGGGATGCTAGTGCTATCGGTCTGTAGTTTTTTGCAAGTCTGTTGTTTTTAGTGAGTGTGGGATGACCCCCCTGTGTCTATGCTCCCTCTCCACAGAATGCTGAAGGCACGTGATAGGGGCTTCTTTCAGTTCTTGATGAACACGGAGTTCCATGAGTGTGGGCCTGGGGCAGAGTGCATGGGCATGTCATTTATTGCCTTTTCAAAGTCTTGTGATGTTAGGATAATATCAGAGATTTTTGGGATGCGCAAATTTTGGGTCTCGTTCATAAATAATTCATTTAGATTGTCGACCCTTAGTCTGGGCAGCGGCTCACTGAACACTGAGTCGTATTGGGACTTTAGTATCTCACTCATTTTCCTGTCATCTGTGTATGTCCCATCTCGTCTTTGCAGGGGACCATTACTGGATGTTGCTTTTCCCTTAGATCTGGCATAAGGGAATAAGTATTTTGGGCTTTTTCTATTACCTTTATGGCTTTTAGTTCTTGCGATTCTTGTCTCCTGTAAGAATCCTTCAGCTTAAGTTGGATATTTGCTATTTCATTGACCAGCGCCTCCCTTCGTATTTCAGATATATTGGTTCCTCTCAGCAGCTCTGTGTGATTATTGTATAACAAACAAACACACACAGTGTGTGTTGACTATGGCAACACGCATGCTGCTGCTGCTGCTGTTGTTGCTGTTGCTGCTGCTGCAACATTCAATCCTCCATCAAAATTAATTACAAGCGGTGTTATTATTTATTAATAGGGATAATTTGTGTGTAAAATCTCGCATAAAAGGGTTGTGATTTTCTCTTATTTTGTTGAATAAAAGTCAAGCATTATTAAAAGTCAATTATTATAATTAGGAAGCACTAAACCCGTACAGCTCTTGGGGGGGGGGCGAGATGGAAGGTCATATTAAATCCGAGGAAAGACAAGGTAGCCTAACATCAGGAGACGCCGTCTTCTTGGTGGGAATAAAAAAAATATATAAAATAATTTCATGGCCGCGCTCAGTAAAGGGGAAAAAAAGTCTGTATAATCCATGAGTGTTTAGCGCATGTTTATATAACGACAGTAAGGAAAATCGAAGAATTGATAACCACATTAAAGACCATAACAGATAACCAGAAGATAGAGAAGATGAGTGTTTCTCTCTCTCTCTCTCTCACACACACACACACACACGCGCACACATAAACACACACAACACACACACATCTTGGGGTGAGTATAACGCCAAGCACGTCTCCGGAAACACACATCAACCAGATAACTGCGGCAGCATATGGGCGACTGGCAAACCTAAGATTAGCGTTCTGTTACCTTAACAAGGAATCGTTCAAGACACTGTACACCGTGTACGTCAGGCCCATACTAGAATATGCAGCACCAGTCTGGAACCCACACCTGGTCAAGCACCTAAAGAAACTAGAGAAAGTGCAAAGGTTTGCGACAAGACTAGTTCCACAACTCAGGGTAATGCCATATGAAGAAAGGTTGAGGGAAATAGGACTAACAACACTGGAGGACAGAAGGGTTAGAGGAGACATGATAACGACATACAAAATACTGCAGGGAATCGACAAGGTAGATAGTGACAGGATGTTCCAGAGAGGGAACACAGAAACAAGGGGACACAACTGGAAGCTGAAGACTCAGATGAGTCAAAGGGATGTTAGGAAGCATTTCTTCAGCCATAGAGTAGTCAGGAAGTGGAATAGTCTAGCGAACGATACAGTGGAGGCAGGAACCATACATAGTTTTAAGACAAGGTATGATAAAGCTCATGGAGCAGGGAGAGCAGAGACCCAGTAGCGGACAGCGAAGGGGCGGGGCCAGGAGCTGAGTCTCGACCCCTGCAACCACAATTAGGTGAGTACAATTAGGTGAGTATATCACACACACACACACACACACACACACACACATACATACATACATACATACACACACATACATACACACACATACATACCTTTACCTTTACCTTTGAAGAGTTTCGAGAGTATCTACTCTCTGAGCCCGGCCATGGGCCAGGCTCGTCTGGTGCTTGCCTGGTCAATCAGGCTGTTGCTGCTGGAGGCCCGCTGCCCCACATATCCATCACAGCCTGGTTGATCTGGCACCTGGTGAAGATATTTGTCCAGTTTCCTCTTGAAGGCTTCTACACTGGTTCCAGCCGTGTTTCGGATATCTTCTGGTAAGATGTTGAATAGTCTGGGACATACATTCACACATACATACACACACACACATACACACACACACACACACACAACACACACACACACACACACACACACACACACACACACACACACACACACACACACACACACACACAAGGTTTGCGACAAGGTTAGTTCCACAACTCAGGGTCTGTCCTATGAAGAAAGGTTGAGGGAAATAGGACTAACAACACTGGAGGAAAGAAGGGTCAGAGGAGACATGTTAACGACATACCAAATACTGCAGGGGAATCGACAAGGTAGTAGTGACAGGATGTTCAGAGAGGAAACTGGAGAACAGGGGACACAACTAGCTAAGACCAGGATGAGTCAAAGGGATGTTAGGAAGCATTTCTTCAGCCACAGGTAGTCGGACAGTCGAAGAGTGGGGGCCAAGCTAGTCTGAGCAAGAAAATAGTGGACAGAACAACCCAGGTTCAGGAGTCGTTTCCAGGGAAGAATTCCTAAAAAATTAGGAAATGAGTACTAAGCAACCGTCTGGAGAAGAAGCGTCCAAGGGAAGAAATGTAAAATTCACAATGCATATACAGGAAGTTTTAGTGTCAGCAACGGTTTGCTCACTAGCTGAAACTTGTCTAATGTTAAATCTTCAGAATCAGGTCAGGAAGTGAAAGTCTCTTCAGTAGTTCAAGTTTCAGTCAGTATGTGCTGTGGCTGGTGGTCAAAGCTTCAGCGAAGTGGGGGGCTTCAGGTGTTCACTTCCAGCTGGCATGGTGGTATTCACTCCAGCTGGTGGGGTGTTGTGATGTTCACTTCCAGCTGGTGAGTGTGTTGTGCTGGTGTTCACTCCGCTGGTGAGGGTTGTGACTGGTGTATCCAGCGAGTTTGCTAGTGTTCACTTCAGCGGAGTTTTTGACTGGTGTCACCAGGATGTGTGGCTGTTTCTTCAGCTGGTAGTGTGTTGTGTGGTTTCACTTCAGCTGGTGGGGTGTGTGCTTGTGTTCACTTCCAGCTGGTGGGGTGTTGTGCTGGTGTTCACTTCCAGCTGGGTGGACTGGTGTTCACTCAGGGTGGGTGTGTGCTGGTGTTCACTTCCAGCTGGTGGGGTGTTGTGACTGGTGTTCACTTCCAGCTGGTAGGTGTGTTGTGACTGGTGTTCACTTCCAGCTGGAGGTGTGTGCTGGTGTTACTCAGCTGGTGGTGTGTGACTGGTGTTCACTTCCAGCTGGTGAGTGTGTTGTGACTGGTGTTCACTTCCAGCGTATGGGCTGATGTTCACTCCAGCTGGAGTGTGTTGTGGCTGGTGTTCACACTTCCAGCTGGTGGGTGTGTGACTGTGTTCACTCCAGCTGGTGGGGGTGTTGTGACTGGTGTTCACTTCCAGCTGGTGAGTGTGTTGTGGCTGGTGTTCACTTCCAGCTGGTGAGTGTGTTGTGACTGGTGTTCACTTCCAGCTGGTGAGTGTGTTGTGGCTGGTGTTCATTTCCAGCTGGTGGATGTGTTGTGACTGGTGTTCACTTCCAGCTGGTGTTCACTTCCAGCTGGTGAGTGTGTTGTGGCTGGTGTTCACTTCAGCTGGTGAGTGTTGCGGAGCTGGTGTTCACTTCAGCTGGTGAGTGTGTTGTGCTGGTGTTCACTTCCAGCTGGTAGTGTGTTGTGCTGGTGTTCACTTCCAGCTGGTGGTGTGTTGTGGCTGGTTTTCATTCCAGCTGTGAGGTGTGTGTGCTGGGTTCACTTCCAGCTGGTGGGTGTGTTGTGGCTGGTGTTCACTCAGCTGGGTGTGTTGTGCTGGTGTTCACTTCAGCTGGTGTTCACTTCCAGCTGGTGGTGTGTTGTGGCTGGTGTTCACTTCAGCTGGTGGTGTGTTGTGGCTGGTGTTCACTTCCAGCTGGTGAGTGTGTTGTGACTGGTGTTCACTTCCAGCTGGTAAGTGTGTTGTGGCTGGTGTTCACTTCAAAGCTAGTGGGTGTGTTGTGGCTGGTGTTCACTTCAAAGCTAGTGGGTGTGTTGTGGCTGGATTCACTTCCAGCTGGTGGGTGTGTTGTGGCTGGTGTTCACTTCCAGCTGGTGGGTGTGTTGTGGCTGGTGTTCACTTCCAGCTGGTGGTGTGTTGTGGCTGGTGTTCACTTCCAGCTGGTGGGTGTGTTGTGGCTGGTGTTCACTTCCAGCTGGTGGGTGTGTTGTGACTGGTGTTCACTTCCAGCTGGTGGGTGTGTTGTGGCTGGTGTTCACTTCCAGCTAGTGGGTGTGTTGTGGCTGGTGTTCACTTCCTGCTAGTGGGTGTGTTGTGGCTGGTGTTCACTTCCTGCTGGTGGGTGTTTTGTGGCTGGTGTTCACTTCCAGGTAGTGGGTGTTTTGTGGCTGGTGTTCACTTTCTGCTGGTGGGTGTGTTGTGGCTGGTGTTCACTTCCTGCTGGTGGTGTGTTGTGACTGGTGTTCACTTCCAGCTAGGTGGGTGTGTTGTGGCTGGTGTTCACTCCAGCTAGTGGGTGTGTTGTGACTGGTGTTCACTTCCAGCTAGTGGGTGTGTTGTGGCTGGTGTTCACTTCCTGCTAGTGGGTGTGTTGTGACTGGTGTTCACTTCCTGCTAGTGGGTGTGTTGTGACTGGTGTTCACTCCTTGCTAGTGGGTGTGTTGTGGCTGGTGTTCACTTCCTGCTAGTGGGTGTGTTGTGACTGGTGTTCACTTCCTGCTAGTGGGTGTGTTGTGACTGGTGTTCACTTCCTGCTAGTGGTGTGTTGTGACTGTGTTCACTCCTGCTAGTGGTGTGTTGTGCTGGTGTTCACTCCTTGCTAGTGGGTGTGTTGTGGCTGGTGTTCACTCCTTGCTAGTGGGTGTGTTGTGGCTGGTGTTCACTCCTTGCTAGTGGGTGTGTTGTGGCTGGTGTTCACTTCCTGCTAGTGGGTGTGTTGTGGCTGGTGTTCACTTCCTGCTAGTGGGTGTGTTGTGGCTGGTGTTCACTCCTGCTAGTGGGTGTGTTGTGGCTGGTGTTCACTTCCTGCTAGTGGGTGTGTTGTGACTGGTGTTCACTTCCTGCTAGTGGGTGTGTTGTGACTGGTGTTCACTCCTTGCTAGTGGGTGTGTTGTGACTGGTGTTCACTTCCTGCTAGTGGGTGTGTTGTGGCTGGTGTTCACTCCTGCTAGTGGGTGTGTTGTGACTGGTGTTCACTTCCTGCTAGTGGGTGTGTTGTGGCTGGTGTTCACTTCCTGCTAGTGGGTGTGTTGTGACTGGTGTTCACTTCCTGCTAGTGGGTGTGTTGTGACTGGTGTTCACTCCTTGCTAGTGGGTGTGTTGTGACTGGTGTTCACTCCTTGCTAGTGGGTGTGTTGTGACTGGTGTTCACTTCCTGCTAGTGGGTGTGTTGTGACTGGTGTTCACTCCTTGCTAGTGGGTGTGTTGTGACTGGTGTTCACTCCTGCTAGTGGGTGTGTTGTGACTGGTGTTCACTTCCTGCTAGTGGGTGTGTTGTGACTGGTGTTCACTTCCTGCTAGTGGGTGTGTTGTGGCTGGTGTTCACTCCTTGCTAGTGGGTGTGTTGTGACTGGTGTTCACTCCTTGCTAGTGGGTGTGTTGTGGCTGGTGTTCACTTCCTGCTAGTGGTGTGTTGGACTGTGTTCACTCCTTGCTAGTGGGTGTGTTGTGGCTGGTGTTCACTTCCTGCTAGTGGGTGTGTTGTGACTGGTGTTCACTCCTGCTAGTGGGTGTGTTGTGGCTGGTGTTCACTCCCTGCTAGTGGGTGTGTTGTGACTGGTGTTCACTCCTGCTAGTGGGTGTGTTGTGACTGGTGTTCACTCCTTGCTAGTGGGTGTGTTGTGGCTGGTGTTCACTCCTTGCTAGTGGGTGTGTTGTGGCTGGTGTTCACTTCCTGCTAGTGGGTGTGTTGTGGCTGGTGTTCACTCCTTGCTAGTGGGTGTGTTGTGGCTGGTGTTCACTTCCTGCTAGTGGGTGTGTTGTGCTGGTGTTCACTCCTGCTAGTGGGTGTGTTGGCTGGTGTTCATTTCCTTTGCTAGTGGGTGTGTTGTGGCTGGTGTTCACTCCTTGCTAGTGGGTGTGTTGTGGCTGGTGTTCACTTCCTGCTAGTGGGTGTGTTGTGGCTGGTGTTCACTCCTTGCTAGTGGGTGTGTTGTGGCTGGTGTTCACTTCCTGCTAGTGGGTGTGTTGTGGCTGGTGTTCACTCCTTGCTAGTGGGTGTGTTGTGACTGGTGTTCACTTCCTGCTAGTGGGTGTGTTGTGACTGGTGTTCACTTCCTGCTAGTGGGTGTGTTGTGGCTGGTGTTCACTTCCTGCTAGTGGGTGTGTTGTGGCTGGTGTTCACTCCTTGCTAGTGGGTGTGTTGTGACTGGTGTTCACTTCCTGCTAGTGGGTGTGTTGTGACTGGTGTTCACTTCAGCTAGTGGGTGTGTTGTGGCTGGTGTTCACTCTTTGCTACCTCCTCCAGTGATCTTACCAATGTATCAGCTGTGTGAAAGAGACAGATTCGAATTCAGCGGCGCCGTGAGTAATTATACTTTGAATTCAATGGCGCTGTGAAGCATTCTGTCTTGAATTCAGCGCCACTGTGAATAATTTTGTTCTGAATCCGCCGACCTCCCTATTAAGGAGCACGGTGTCAGGCCTTTGGCAACTTTATTTACCTTGCTGTGAGGGATTGTGATGATTCCTGTAGCGTGGTGCCAGAAGCAGCTTTGTATATTTAATAACCTGGCGTAACACACACCCTGTAACACCATGCAACACACTATGCAACACACTATGCAACACACTCCTTCACTAGCCTGCTTGTGCTCCCACATCGCTTGGGTATAAGACATAGGTTTATATATCTCCTTTACGAAAAACCTATTTTAGCGTTCCCGACGAAAGTTTTGTGGTTAGTAGACGCTGAGAAGAGCAGGTAGAGTAGGTGGTAGACAGGCAGGGTAACAGGTGGGCAAGAAGGCAGGGAAGCCGGTGGACAGGAAGGCAGGGAAGTCGGTGGACAGGAAGGCAGGGAAGTCGGTGGACAAGAAGGCAGGGAAGCCGGTGGACAGGAAGGCAGGGAAGCCGGTGGAGAAGGCAGGTGGTGACAAAGGCAGGGAAGTCGGTGGACAGGAAGGCAGGGAAGTCGGTGGACAAGAAGGCAGGGAAGCCGGTGGACAGGAAGGCAGGGAAGCCGGTGGACAAGAAGGCAGGGAAGCCGGTGGACAAGAAGGCAGGGAAGCCGGTGGACAAGAAGGCAGGGAAGCCGGTGGACAAGAAGGCAGGGAAGCCGGTGGACAAGAAGGCAGGGAAGCCGGTGGACAAGAAGGCAGGGAAGCCGGTGGACAAGAAGGCAGGGAAGCCGGTGGACAAGAAGGCAGGGAAGCCGGTGGACAAGAAGGCAGGAAGCCGGTGGACAAGAAGCAGGGAAGCCGGTGGACAAGAAGGCAGGGAAGCCGGTGGACAAGAAGGCAGGGAAGCCGGTGGACAAGAAGGCAGGGAAGCCGGTGGACAAGAAGGCAGGGAAGCCGGTGGACAAGAAGGCAGGGAAGCCGGTGGACAAGAAGGCAGGGAAGCCGGTGGGCAAGAAGGCAGGAAGCCGGTGGACAAGAAGGCAGGAAGCCGGTGGACAAGAAGGCAGGAAGCCGGTGGACAAGAAGGCAGGAAGCCGGTGGACAAGAAGGCAGGAAGCCGGTGGGCAAGAAGGCAGGAAGCCGGTGGACAAGAAGGCAGGGAAGCCGGTGGACAAGAAGGCAGGGAAGCCGGTGGACAAGAAGGCAGGGAAGCCGGTGGACAAGAAGGCAGGGAAGCCGGTGGACAAGAAGGCAGGGAAGCCGGTGGACAAGAAGGCAGGAAGCCGGTGGAAGAGCAGGAAGCCGGTGGACAGAAGGCAGGGAAGCCGGTGGACAAGAAGGCAGGGAAGCCGGTGGACAAGAAGGCAGGAAGCCGGTGGACAGGAAGAGCAGGAAGCCGGTGGCAAGAAGGCAGGAAGCCGGTGGACAAGAAGGCAGGGAAGCCGGTGGACAAGAAGGCAGGAAGCCGGTGGGACAGGAAGGCAGGAAGCCGGTGGACAGGAAGGCAGGAAGCCGGTGGACAAGAAGGCAGGAAGCCGGTGGACAGGAAGGCAGGAAGCCGGTGGACAGAAGCAGGAAGCCGGTGGACAAAGGCAGGAACCGGTGGACAGGAAGAGCAGGAAGCCGGTGGACAGGAAGGCAGGAGGAAGCCGGTGGACAAGAAGGCAGGAAGCCGGTGGACAAGAAGGCAGGAAGCCGGTGGACAGGAAGGCAGGAAGCCGGTGGACAGAAGGCAGGAAGCCGGTGGACAGGAAGGCAGGGAAGCCGGTGGACAAGAAGGCAGGGAAGCCGGTGGACAGGAAGGCAGGGAAGCCGGTGGACAGGAAGGCAGGGAAGCCGGTGGACAGGAAGGCAGGGAAGCCGGTGGACAGGAAGGCAGGGAAGCCGGTGGACAAGAAGGCAGGGAAGCCGGTGGACAGGAAGGCAGGGAAGTCGGTGGACAGGAAGGCAGGAAGCCGGTGGACAGGAAGCAGGAAGCCGTGGACAGAAGGCAGGAAGCCGTGGACAGGAAGCAGAAGCCAGGGAGAGCCGGTGGACAGAAGGCAGGAACCGTGGACAGAAGGCGGGAAGCCGTGGACAGGAAGGCAGGAAGCCAGTGGACAGAAGGCAGGAAGCCAGGTGGACAGGAAGGCAGGAAGCCGTGGACAGGGAAAGCACGGTGGACAGGAAGGCAGGAAGCCGGTGACAAGAAGGCAGGAAGCCGGTGGACAGGAAGGCAGGAAGCCGGTGGACAAGAAGGCAGGGAAGCCGTGGACAAGAAGGCAGGAAGCCGGTGGACAGAAGGCAGGAAGCCGGTGGACAAGAAGGCAGGAAGCCGGTGGACAGGAAGGCAGGGAAGCCAGTGGACAAGAAGGCAGGAAGCCAGTGGACAGGAAGGCAGGAAGCCGGTGGACACAAGGAAAGGCAGGGAAGCCGGTGGACAGGAAGGCAGGAAGCCGGTGGACAAGAAGGCAGGAAGCCGGTGGACAGAAGGCAGGAAGCCGTGGACAGAAGGCAGGAAGCCGGTGGACAAGAAGGCAGGAAGCCGGTGGACAAGAAGGCAGGAAGCCGTGGACAAGAAGGCAGGCGGTGGACAAGACAGGAAGCGGGACAGCAGCCGGTGGACAAGAAGCAGGAAGCCGGTGGACAAGAAGGCAGGAAGCCGGTGGACAGAAGGCAGGAAGCCGGTGGACAAGAAGGCAGGAAGCCGAGTGGACAGAAGGCAGGAAGCCGGTGGACAAGAAGGCAGGAAGCCGGTGGACAAGAAGGCAGGAAGCCGGTGGACAAGAAGGCAGGGAAGCCGGTGGACAAGAAGCAGGAAGCCGGTAGGCAGAAGCAGAAGCCGGTGGACAAGAAGGCAGGGAAGCCGGTGGACAAGGAAGCCGGGCAGAAGGCAGGAAGCCGGTGGACAAGAAGGCAGGAAGCCGGTGGACAAGAAGGCAGAACCGTGGCAGAAGCAGGACAGGGTGGACAAGAAGGCAGGAAGCCGGTGGACAAGAAGGCAGGGAAGCCGGTGGACAAGAAGGCAGGAAGCCGGTGGACAAGAAGGCAGGAAGCCGGTGGACAAGAAGCAGAAGCCGTGGACAAGAAGGCAGGAAGCCGGTGGACAAGAAGGCAGGGAAGCCGGTGGACAAGAAGGCAGGGAAGCCGGTGGACAAGAAGGCAGAGGAAGCCGGTGGAGCAAGAAGGCAGGAAGCCGTGGCAAGAAGGCAGGGAAGCCGGTGGACAAGAAGGCAGGAAGCCGGTGGACAAGAAGGCAGGGAAGCCGGTGGACAAGAAGGCAGGGAAGCCGGTGGACAAGCATGTAATATGCCGGGACTGTAAGCAGGCAATCTCCCAATTATGTAATTAATATTATTATTTAATTAATATTTGTGTGTTGGTGCGAATAAGCTTGTACGACGCTGGACCAACTCTCTCTCTCTCTCTCTCTCTCTCTCTCTCTCTCTCTCTCTCTCTCTCTCTCTCTCTCTCTCTCTCTCTCTCTCTCTTCTCTTTCTCTTCTCTCTCTCTCTCTCTCTCTCTCTCTCTCTCTCTCTCTCTCTCTCTCTCTCTCTCTCTCTCTCTCTCTCATATCCCATCAAGGAAGGTTCCTTGACGTTGGTGAGGGGCTCTTGATCTAGAGAATTGGATCTGTGCTACAGTACCCTGAATTAAGCCTGAATACCTTCCACAACCCCTGACCCAGGCGCTGCATAATCCTACGGGTTTAGCACTTCCCTTGATTATAATAATCTCTCTCATAGGGATAGACAGTATAATAACCTATGTGACATGTCAAGATGTCTTATTAATGAAAATAAGATACCACATATATTAAGCAAATTTTCCAAATTTGCTTGTAACAGATAAGTAAACTGTAGATATAAATCCAAATGTACACCTGTTAACCCTTTTGGGGCCTAGCTCCTGGGCCTTTTGTGTATCCATATGCTCTTGCGCTACCCTCCACAGGATGGATATGAGGGGCACAATAAACTAGCCACTTCGGTGGCAATATCTAATCTAATCTCTCTCTCTCTCTCTCTCTCTCTCTCTCTCTCTCTCTCTCTCTCTCTCTCTCTCTCTCTCTCTCTCTCTCTCTCACCCACCTATGTAAATTTACAGCACTTGAAGACTAGCTCCTGGGCCCACCTCTTTGTAATATTACTGGATTTCGAACATTCACATTTACTCTTGTATACATGGGACATCGTCTGCCACCAAAGGCGTCTTCAAACTGGGTTCCACGGAGCTCTAGCTGGGACACAGTGAAATCCCGGGGGTTCTGTGAAAGCTAACATTTCGTGAAACTCTAGGGTTCCATGGACTCAGGACGCGATTGTTGGGGTTAAATGAGGTCTTTTAAGGAGCAGGTTGTAAGGGAACACCAACCAGTACAAATATTATGTTTTGGATACACCTCCATCGATGATGGTTCTGTCTACCTGTTGACGGTTCGGGGGTCATTGCCCCCCGCATCCCGCCATATTGGCACTGCCACCATGTTGGCAGTGCCAACATGGCGGCATTAACCAAAATGAAGATAAATCATATTTATTATTTTTTATTTCCCTGAGTTGAATCTTATAATTTATAACTACTTGTATCTATAACAATTTTATTAATGCCTATAATAATCTTAATACAAAGGTAGAAATTTAAAACAACACTTAGTAAAATATAATATTTATTATTAATAAAGTTTGTTTAAAGTTGGGGTGTTATTTTATTATTGTTTTTAATAAAATTGGGAACATTTCGTAAAGTCGCGGTACTTTGTTGTCGCCAGGTTGTGTGTTGTCGCCAGGTTGTGTGTTGTCGCCAGGTTGAGTGTGGTCGCCAGGTTGTGTGTGGTCGCCAGGTTGAGTGTGGTCGCCAGGTTGTGTGTGGTCGCCAGGTTGTGTGTTGTCGCCAGGTTGTGTGTTGTCGCCAGGTTGTGTGTTGTCGCCAGGTTGTGTGTTGTCGCCAGGTTGTGTGTTGTCGCCAGGTTGAGTGTGGTCGCCAGGTTGTGTGGTCGCCAGGTGTGTGTGGTCGCCAGGTTGTGTGTGGTCGCCAGGTTGTGTGTGGTCGCCAGGTTGTGTGTTGTCGCCAGGTTGTGTGTGGTCGCCAGGTTGAGTGTGGTCGCCAGGTTGTGTGTGGTCGCCAGGTTGGTGTGGTCGCCAGGTTGGGGTGGTCGCCAGGTTGTGTGTGTCGCCAGGTTGTGTGTTGTCGCCAGGTTGTGTGTTGTCGCCAGGTTGTGTGTTGTCGCCAGGTTGTGTGTGGTCGCCAGGTATAGCGTGTCAACAAGCATGACACTTAGGGGGGGGGTACAGTAACTACGGCAGGTATAAAGCTGTCTCTAGTAGAACTGTAGTCACGGTCGCCTGCAAGACTGACTGGGGGGATTGACATGCTGGTTGAAGGGTGTGGGGTTAGGGATGTGGGGGTGGAGGGACGAGGATTATGAGGGAACTTAGGCTGGTTCAGTCCCCTGGCACCACCGGGGTGGGAAGGGGGGAGGATTAACGTAGTTCTGTGGGGAAATAAAAGATTCAGTTCTTATCTTTGTCTTAAGAATGTTGGAGTTCTGGATTTTATTTTCATGTTTGAGATTGTGTGTGTGTGTGTACACTCACCGACATGTTTACGGGTGGGGGGAGGGGGTTGAGGCTTAGCTCCTAGCCCAGCCTCCTGGACCACCTTGATCGGCACCACTGACTTCTGATCTCTTGGGCCTAATCATATCTGTATTGAGCTTTACCTCCACCACTGTGTAGACTAAAGCATCGCCTGTAAAGTACCCGGAGGTGCAGAGTACAGTGTCTCTACTGTGAAGGTGAGGCGTAGTTGTAGCTGCCACTGTTTACTGTGAAGGTGAGGCGTAGTTGTAGCTGGCACTGCCTCTACTGTGAAGGTGAGGCGTAGTTGTTGAAGTTGAAAGACAATATTTGTGACGTCTAACGAAACGTTGCTAATTGATTGCGTTACCCTTTTTTTTTTGGAGGGTGGGGATTGAGTCACCCTCCCTTGGCGAGGGACGGCCGAAGTGTTAATACAAATATGTAAACACTTATAAAAATGTTACATGCTGGAAGATCCTGTCTGGAATATAGCGAAGACACGGAAGGAGAAGCGTTGTAAACGAGACAACATTCGCTTGAGAGAACTCATACGATGGAGGAATTTGGGAGGAGCATCACTTGAGGAAAAAATAATGAAACGCTTAATTAGGACCCAACGGAGGAAATTACCTCGTATAGCATTGGAATTCAGGGGAAGAGAACGTAGAGTAAGGTGGTGGATAGTGTGGAGCGGAGTGGGTGCAGTGGGGGAAGCTAGCAACAAACTTTATCAGCACCTTCAGCATACATCCTTCACTGTGTGTTCCTGAGCTGTGTGTTTTACTTGTCAGGAAATGAGGGGAAAACATTCTTGTTACTCTGGTCTTTGTTGGATGTTCCGAGGAGTGGTTAAGTAACACTGGTGATAGGTAACACTTAGAACCACTGGTATACCAGTGATAGGCAACACTGAGAACCACTGGTATGCCAGTGATAGGCAACACTGAGAACCACTGGTATGCCAGTGATAGGCAACACTGAGAACCACTGGTATACCAGTGATAGGCAACACTGAGAACCACTGGTATACCAGTGATAGGCAACACTGAGAACCACTGGTGTGCCAGTGATAGGCAACACTGAGAACCACTGGTATACCAGTGATAGGCAACACTGAGAACCACTGGTATGCCAGTGATAGGCAACACTGAGAACCACTGGTATACCAGTGATAGGCAACACTGAGAACCACTGGTATACCAGTGATAGGCAACACTGAGAACCACTGGTGTGCCAGTGATAGGCAACACTGAGAACCACTGGTATACCAGTGATAGGCAACACTGAGAACCACTGGTATGCCAGTGATAGGCAACACTGAGAACCACTGGTATACCAGTGATAGGCAACACTGAGACCACTGGTATCAGTGATAGGCAACACTGAGAACCACTGGTGTACCAGTGATAGGCAACACTGAGGACCACTGGTATACCAGTGATAGGAACACTGAAACCCTGGTGACCAGTGATAGAGAACGCACTGAGACCACTGGTGTACCAGTGATAGGCCACTGAGAACCACTGGTATACCAGTGATAGGCAACACTGATAACCACTGGTATGCCAGTGATAGCAACACTGAGAACCACTGATATACCAGTGATAGGCACACTGAGAACCACTGGTATACCAGTGATAGGCAACACTGAGAACCACTGAAGCCAGTGATAGGCAACACTGAGAACCACTGGTATACCAGTGATAGACACATGACAACCACTGGTATACAGTATAGGGACTGAGAACACTGGTGTACCAGTGATAGGCAACACTGACAACCCTGAGATACCAGTATTAACACTGACAACCACTGGTATACCAGTGATAGAAACTTGAGAACACTGGTATACCAGTGATAGGCAACACTGAGAACCACTGGTGTACCAGTGATAGCAGCTGACACCACTGGTATACCAGTGATAGAGCACAACAACCACTGGTATGCCAGTGATAGCAACACTGAACCACTGGTATACCAGTGATAGGCAACACTGAGAACCACTGGTATGCAGTGATAAACACTGAGACCACTGGTCATACAGTGATGGCACCTGAGAACCACTGGTATACCGTGATAGGAACACTAGAACCACTGGTATACCAGTGATAGGCAACACTGAGAACCACTGGTATACCAGTGATAGGCAACACTGAGAACCACTGGTATGCCAGTGATAGGCAACACTGAGAACCACTGGTATACCAGTGATAGGCAACACTGAGAACCACTGGTGTACCAGTGATAGGCAACACTGAGAACCACTGGTGTACCAGTGATGCAACACTGAGAACCACTGGTATACCAGTGATAGGCAACACTGAGAACCACTGGTATACCAGTGATAGGCAACACTGAGAACCACTGGTATACCAGTGATAGGCAACACTGAGAACCACTGGTATACCAGTGATAGGCAACACTGAGAACCACTGGTATACCAGTGATAGGCAACACTGAGAACCACTGGTATACCAGTGATAGGCAACACTGAGAACCACTGGTATACCAGTGATAGGCAACACTGAGAACCACTGGTATACCAGTGATAGGCAACACTGAGAACCACTGGTGTACCAGTGATATGCAACACTGAGAACCACTGGTATACCAGTGATAGGCAACACTGAGAACCACTGGTATACCAGTGATAGGCAACACTGAGAACCACTGGTATACCAGTGATAGGCAAAACTGAGAACCACTGGTATACCAGTGATAGGCAACACTGAGAACCACTGGTGTACCAGTGATAGGCAACACTGAGAACCACTGGTATACCAGTGATAGGCAACACTGAGAACCACTGGTGTACCAGTGATAGGCAACACTGAGAACCACTGGTATACCAGTGATAGGCAACACTGAGAAACATTCGCTGGCTGACTGGTGTTGAGTCTGCTCCTTCACTTAAAACAAATTCACTTCTTTTAAGTGTAGATTCATTGAACTTGATTTTTAGGTGAGACTTTCCCAAATATTCGGAGTGTGTCAGTTACTTAGTGGACAAAACACCCACAGATCTTTCTAAGTTTATCCTTGAATGTGTTCTCTGTCAATCGAGTGGTGTTTGACTTGCTAACAAGCTGCCAACACACACAGCCTGGTGATTCAAAAGTTCCAGGTTGAGTATCCCGGGGTAGGGCAGCTGCGGGGAGAGGAGCCAGGTCAACAGGTGGGAAAAGCCAGGTCAACAGGGGAGGGGTAGGAGCCAGGTCAACAGGGGAGGGGTAGGAGCCAGGTCAACAGGGGGGGTAGGAGCCAGGTCAACAGGCGAGAGGAGGAGCCAGGTCAACAGGCGGGGAGAGGAGCCAGGTCAACAGGTGGGGGAGGAGCCAGGTCAACAGGGGGGGAGGAGCCAGGTCAACAGGGAGGGGAGGAGCCAGGTCAACAGGGGGGAGGGAGGAGCTCAACAGGGGAGGGGAGGGAGCCAGGTCAACAGGGAGGGAGGAGCCAGGTCAACAGGGAGGTGGAGCCAGGTCAACAGGAGAGGGGAGGAGCCAGGTCAACAGGGGGAGGGGTAGGAGCCGGGTCAACAGGGGGAGGGGTAGGAGCCGGGTCAACAGGGGAGGGGTAGGAGCCGGGTCAACAGGGGGAGGGGTAGGAGCGGTCAACAGGGGGAGGTAAGTGTGGAGATGGGGAGGAGGTAAGTGTGGGAGATGGGGAGGGAGGTAAGTGTGGGAGATGGGGAGGGAGGTAAGTGTGGGAGATGGGGAGGGAGGTAAGTGTGGAGATGGGAGAGGAGGTAAGTGTGGGAGATGGGGAGAGGTAATGTGGGAGATGGGGAGGGAGGTAAGTGTGGGAGATGGGGAGGGAGGTAAGTGTGGGAGATGGGGAGGGAGGTAAGTGTGGGAGATGGGGAGGGAGGTAAGTGTGGGAGATGGGGAGGGAGGTAAGTGTGGGAGATGGGGAGGGAGGTAAGTGTGGGAGATGGGGAGGGAGGTAAGTGTGGGAGATGAGAGGGGGAGAGGGGAAGAGTGAGAGATGAGAGACTGTTGGGGTGGGAGCAGTGTCTGTGGGAGTATTGTAAGTCATAAACACACACACCTCTCACTAGATTTCAGATCTTGTATATTCTTGGCCTTGCCTGGGACTAAACTTTCCTAGTGACCTGATTAACTAGGCTATTACTATGCAGCCTACATAACCACCGCAAACTTGGGGATTCTACACCCGCTACAGAAACCTGTCTAACACTCACCATAGAACAATAATTCTTACATTTGCTGTGCTTGTCACCCCCTAGTTCTCAATGTTTTTATTTTTCACTTCAGCTACACTTCTCACTCCAGTAAGTTGTTGTGGCAGTGTGTCTACACTTGCTACTACACTTCTCACTGCAACAAGTGTGTTTTGTAGTGTGTATCTCAAGGATCTGGCCTTCAAATATATTTCATGTTTATATTTCGAGAGATCTTTCTCGCTGCTGCTTCAGGGAGCACATTCTGAGTACTTTGAGGCATTCAAAGCAATTTAGAAGTTTTACTGACTGTGCTGACAAAGGATGTGTGTACATTATCTTGCTCAGATGTCTCGCCTGTTGTGAGCACACATTAATATCTCGCCTGTTGTGAGCACACATTAATATCTCGCCTGTTGTGAGCACGCATTAATATCTCGCCTGTTGTGAGCACACATTAATATCTCGCCTGTTGTGAGCACATTAATATCTCGCCTGTTGTGAGCACACATTAATATCTCGCCTGTTGTGAGCACACATTAATATCTCGCCTGTTGTGAGCACACATTAATATCTCGCCTGTTGTGAGCACACATTAATATCTCGCCTGTTGTGAGCACACATTAATATCTCGCCTGTTGTGAGCACACATTAATATCTCGCCTGTTGTGAGCACACATTAATATCTCGCCTGTTGTGAGCACGCATTAATATCTTGCCTGTTGTGAGCACGCATCAATTTCTCGCCTGAGCACACATTAATATCTTCGCCTGTTGTGAGCAATCAAATTGCATGACACATAATATCTCGCCTGTTGTGAGCACACATCAATATCTCGCCTGTTGTGAGCACACATCAATATCTGCGCTCTGTTGTGAGACACATCAATATCTCGCCTGTTGTGAGCACACATCAATATCTCGCCTGTTGTGAGCACACATCAATATCTCGCCTGTTGTGAGCACACATCAATATCTCGCCTGTTGTGAGAAACCCGGGCACATCAATATCTCGCCTGTTGTGAACACACATCAATATCTCGCCTGTTGTGAGCACATCAATATCTCGCTGTTGTGAGCACACATCAATATCTCGCCTGTTGTGAGCACACATCAATATCTCGCCTGTTGTGAGCACACATCAATATCTCGCCTGTTGTGAACACACATCAATATCTCGCCTGTTGTGAGCACACATCAATATCTCGCCTGTTGTGAGCACACATTAATATCTCGCCTGTTGTGAGCACACATCAATATCTCGCCTGTTGTGAGCACACATCAATATCTCGCCTGTTGTGAGCACACATTAATATCTCGCCTGTTGTGAGCACACATAAATATCCACCCCGAGAGCACGTATATGACAAGACGTCTACAGTGTCAGTGAAGGCACTAGGCTACTTACACCTTGTTTACAAAAGCCTAGGCAATAATTTGGCTTAGCTTTATTATTCCTGTTAGGTAAATGGACGCAGATGCGACTAATGTGGCATTTTATTGTGGCAACGTTTCGCTTCTCCTGGAGAGCGAAACGTTGCCAAGAACAACTGGTCACATTAGTTGCATATGTGTCCATAACCTAATATTTTGTCGGTAATTCTACCGTTGTTAACAGCTTTCCGTCCTTTCCCTCGGATCAAACCTTGACTACATAAATATATAAGCATATACCATTTAAGTATATTTATATATTGAAACTCCGACTGGTTTTATTTTTATATATATATAATAATGTGTGTGTGTGTGTATATAAATTATTGCGCTGAAATCATTTTTAATATGGCTATATGCTTTCTTATTCTAATTCTCTTTGAGAGAGAGAATAAGTTTATTACCATTTTTAATAGTTATATATTTTCTTGTTTCAGGTCCGTGAGAAGTAAGTGTTGGAGGAAGTGTTGGAGGAAGTGTTGGAGGAAGTGTTGGAGAGTTGTGAAGGTTCTGTCAGAGTGTCTGGTAAGTGACTGTTGTATGTGTCCTTGACCCTTGGTAAGTAGGTGTGTGTGTGTGTGTGTGTGTGTGTTTGTGTGTGTGTGTGTGTGTGTTTTAAAGTGTGATTGATCTTATGTAACATTCTCTCTCACTCACAACGCCGTTATTTCTGGCGTATTCTAATATCTATTGTCGAACCGTCGTTGGCTTTTACTGTTTATCTCTGTTGAATAAGTGAATTCTGTTACTGTTTAACTAACTAGTTACTGACTGTTGTTATCCATTGTTTACCTTGTTACCGACTGGTGTCATTCACTAACTTCTAAACTTGCATTGTCTTGACGTTACTAAATGGCAAATAACTACTACTGCTACTACTGATAGTATATTTTAAGACTAACTGACTCGTACTATTGACTGAGTCAGTGAGAGTCAACGAGAGACAAGTGTCCAGAACGCCACTAATGACTCTAAAAATACTAGGAAATATGTTGAAGGAAGCTTGGCTCCTCAAGGCACTATTAGTGGTTCTTCAAGACAGTTAGTGGTTCTTCAAGACAGTGGTTCTTCAAGACAGTTAGTGGTTCTTCAAGACAGTGGTTCTTCAAGGCACTATTAGTGGTTCTTCAAGGCACTATTAATAGTTCTTCAAGGCACTGTTAGTGGCACTGGTCATCTCTGAGTTCAGTTTTCCTGTATCTAACTATGTAGTTTTACGTGTTCACCTATTTTTCTCTTTTGTATTAATTTTCATTATCTATCTTCCCGTCTTTATATTTTTCTCTGTCTCTCTCTCTCTCTCTCTCTCTCTCTCTCTCTCTCTCTCCTCTCTCTCTCTCTCTCTCTCCTTCCTTTACTTCCCTTCTTCACTCATCTTCTCTTAATTTGATATACTAGGTTGTTTGTGTTGTAGGATCAAGTTCCATCACTCAGACTCTGTGGTTGACCTGTGTTGCTCGCTGATAACAGGTATTTAAGTCATAATGATATGGTATCAGCAACACCGCTATCTTGCTGCACCACTCGCTTCCACTGCCGCCCACTACCACCATCCACTACCACCACGGCTACCAACACCACCACCACCACCACCACGGCTACCAACACCACCACCACCACGGCTACCAACACCCACCACCACCACCACGGCTACCAACACCATCCACCACCACCACCAACCACCACCAAGCACTACCAACCACTACCAACCACCACCGACCTACCAATGAACCAAATAATCACTGGCAGAGCTGCCAGTGTCTTCCACGTGGTGTCAAGCAAGTCAGTACCTGACAGTGCAACGTAGTGTCAGGCAAGTCAGTACCTGACAGTGCAACGTAGTGTCAGGCAAGTCAGTACCTGACAGTACAACGTTGTGTCAGTTAAGTCAGTACCTGACAGTACAACGTTGTGTCAGTTAAGTCAGTACCTGACAGTACAACGTGGTGTCAGTTAAGTCAGTACCTGACAGTGCAACGTAGTGTCAGGCAAGTCAGTACCTGACAGTACAACGTTGTGTCAGTTAAGTCAGTACCTGACAGTACAACGTTGTGTCAGTTAAGTCAGTACCTGACAGTACAACGTGGTGTCAGTTAAGTCAGTACCTGACAGTACAACGTGGTGTCAGTTAAGTCAGTACCTGACAGTACTACGTGGTGTCAGTTAAGTCAGTACCTGACAGTACAACGTGGTGTCAGACAAGTCAGTACCTGACAGTACAACGTGGTGTCAGTTAAGTCAGTACCTGACAGTACAACGTGGTGTCAATTAAGTCAGTACCTGACAGTGCAACGTGGTGTCAGTTAAGTCAGTACCTGACAGTACAACGTATGAAGAGTATATATAAACTTTTATCTGCAGATAGAGATAGAAAGACTGACTTGACTGACTGAGGTGTGAGGGGTGTCAGCATGAGAGTTAAGAACAGGTGGTGTAGTGTACACGTCCTTAAGTAGTTACTGTACACAAACACACGGAACACCACACTTCAATGAAAGAGAGTTGCAAGTTGAGCTATATCCAGTAGCGAAGGTGGGCTGACCAGGGAAGCCAGGAATGTAAATAGAGAATGAGAAATAATACAACACTAGTTTGGATATCAAGGATTTACACCACACCTTATTCAGAGCTTTGGAAACAGAGTTACAGAACGGGATTACCAGGAATCCTGGAGCGATTCTGATCAACACAAGATCACCAAGAATCCTGGAGCGAGGCTGATCAACACAAGATCACCAAGAATCCTGGAGCGATTCTGATCAACACAAGATCACCAAGAATCCTGGAGCGAGGCTGATCAACACAAGATCACCAAGAATCCTGGAGCGAGGCTGATCAACACAAGATCACCAAGAATCCTGGAGCGAGGCTGATCAACACAAGATCACCAAGAATCCTGGAGCGAGGCTGATCAACACAAGATCACCAAGAATCCTGGAGCGAGGCTGATCAACACAAGATCACCAAGAAGCAGTCACTATTAGAAGGGAGCTGAGGTATACACATCCCACAATGGTCATCAGAGAAGTGCTTTAAAAGTTTATGAAGAATACGCTCTTAAGACAGCAGGGAGATGAGAGGATTGAAGAATAAATGGAGGGAGGGGTAAGGGAAGTTGAAAGGAAGAATTAACGATGGGATGAGGGAGACAAGGAGGACTTGCAGCAGAGCACAATAGACATACAAATTTCAGATTAGAAAATCGTGAGGTGGCAGACAGAGCACTATAGGAGAAAAAAGGCAGCTGGAAGGAAGAAATCTAGAGCGTGTAAGTTTTTTCTTTCTTTATCTGTATCGTTTTCAGACCGAGTTGATCAGACAGTTGAGATCACTAAGGTTCATTGACAGTCACTCCGCTGTTTGGACATCAATAAAACAGATGTTTTGTTGATGTACTCTGACGTTGCCTAGAAATATGACCCTCATTAGTAGAGGACTTGACCGTGTGGAAGTCTGTGTAATGATGCCAATTTGAGCCTGGCATAGTCTGTATACCACTGTATGCATCTGTGTATGACTTTGTATGTTATGTCAGTCTTGAACCTGTGTGGTTATGAATAGGCATCGACACTTCTGTATGATGGCAGTTTTGTATACATGTATGAGTGTGTAATTGTGTGGGATCTGTAAGATCTGGCATATCCCTGTGTCATCCCATAAATCTGTATGACTGTAATTGTACATAATTTTGTATGAATGGTATTCCTGCCCCCATGCCCTTCAGAGGGATACCCCTTGATGCCCCTTCCTCGGATCGAATCCGATTGCCTCCCATTTCCCCAGGCTGTATAAAACCCCAGCGGGTTTAGCTCTCCACAAAAATATTGATTCGTGGCCCTTTTAATAGTATATATTGTCTGATTAATTTTTCGCCTTAAGCAATATTGACCAGTGTGCTTGATTTAACCTCGTGTCTAGTGACACGACCCACAACCTAGGATGACCTCCCATGATCCCCCACCATTCGATGATCCGTGGCCCCATTTTTTTATTTTCAGTACATAAATATGGGGTCATGTTCTGGTAAATGGAAAATTGAATTTGGTGTTGTTGAATTCATTTGGTGATTGCCGTGCAACGCCAGAGTCGTGTGACGTGATCATTCTGCTGTTGTCATTTGTAGTGTTTAATCGCCTACATAAATTATGTATGGTTATTTATTTTCTTTGACTGTCACTTTAGTGGAATGTGTGTTAGGGCAGTTTGACGGACGTATGTATTGTTAAGTGTTCGGTGAGTGTTGACGAGTGTTCGGTGAGTGTTGACGAGTGTTCGGTGAGTGTTGACGAGTGTTCTCTTTTTGTAATCGTATCTTCACACTTTCTCTGTCCTTCATTAAACACTGAGTGCACAGCACGTTGTGTGTGTGTGCGCGCGCGCGCGTGTGTGTGCTTGTGTGTGTGTGCGTGCGCGCGCGCGCGCGAGCGCTTATGCATGTGTGCGCTTGGCACTACTCACCGATTTGTACTCGCTTAAATGTATTCACTGATTTGAACTCACTGAAATGTACTCACCGACTTGTACTAATTGATACGTGTTTACCAGTTTGTGTGTTGTGTTCTAACTTGTTAGAACTTAGTTCCTTCACGGCAAACTTTTCTTCTAACTTACTCTACACATGTCTGATTATCTTTCCATCTTTTACAATTATCTTTATCGTCTTCTTCATCGGTGATTCTTGTGTGTTTTTATCCTCTCACTTCTTCCTCGTTTCTAAGAGATTTTGTTGTTACCTATTGTCAGTGTAGCTGATGTGTATTGCTGTGTGAGGGGCCCCTGTCATCTGTCAGTGTGTGGCACCTTGTGTGAGGCCCTCTCTGTCATGTCAGTGTGTGGCACCCTGTGTGAGGGCCCTCTGTCATCTTGGCACTCACCTTGGCACTGTCTGTCATCTTTATTGTGCCATGTCTCGTCCCATTATTTACAAAATATAGAAGAAATGTTTATAATTATTATTTATTATTATATTCTGGCACTGTCTCATTTTCTATACTTTGTTTTTCTTTATTCCTATATTTTATTAGTTCATCTTTTGTTTCTTAGTTTTCCATCACTGTTCCTGTTCCTCTGTCACTGTTGTATATTCTTACTGCTTCTTCTTAAAGGCAGTCTCTTTTTCACTGTTTTTGTTTCTTCACTGTTTTTGTTTATCGATCACTTTTCAGCTGTTTTTCCTCCATCACTGTCCCTCCATCACTGTCCCTCCATCATCACTGTCCCTCCATCATCACTGTCCCTCCATCATCACTGTCCCTCCATCACTGTTCCTTTCATCATCACTGTTCCTTTCATCATCACTGTCCCATCATCACTGTCGGATCATCACTGCCCCATCATCACTGTCCCTCCATCATCACTGTCCCTCCATCATCATTGTCCCTCCATCATCACGTTCCTCAATCATCACTGTTCCTCCATCATCACTGTTCCTCCATCACCTGTTCCTCCATCATCACTGTTCCTCCATCATCACTGTCCCTCCATCATCACTGTCCCTCCATCATCACTGTCCCTCCATCACTGTTCCCTCCATCATCACTGTCCCTCCATTATCAATATCCCTCCATCATCACTGTCCCTCCATCATCACTGTTCCTCCATCATCACTGTTCCTCCATCATCACTGTTCCTCCATCATCACTGTTCCTCCATCATCACTGTTCTCCATCATCACTCGTTCCTCCATCATCACTGTCCACCATCATCACTGTTCTTCCATCATCACTGTTCCTCCATCATCACTGTCCTCATCATCACTGTCCCTCCATCATCCGTTCCTCCATCATCACTGTTCCTCCATCATCACTGTTCCTCCATCACTGTCCTCCATCATCACTGTCCCTCCATCATCACTGTTCCTCCATCATCACTGTTCCTCCATCATCACTGTCCTTCCATCACTGTCCCTCCATCATCACTGTCCTTCCATCATCACTGTCCCTCCATTATCACTGTCCCTCCATTATCACTGTCCCTCCATTATCAATGTTCCTCCATCATCACTGTCCCTCCATCATCACTGTTCCTCCATCATCACTGTCCCTCCATCATCACTGTTCCTCCATCATCACTGTTCCTCCATCATCACTGTTCCTCCATCATCACTGTTCCTCCATCATCACTGTTCCTCCATCATCACTGTCCCTCCATCACTGTTCCTCCATCATCACTGTCCCTCCACCACTGTTCCTCCATCATCACTGTTCCCTCCATCACCGTTCCTCCATCATCATGTCTCCTCCATCACGTCCTCCATCATGTTCCTCCATCATCACTGTCCCTCCATCACATTTCATCACTGTCCTCCATTATCACTGTCCTCCATCATCACTGTCCCTCCATCATCACGTCCTCCATCATCACTGTCCCTCCATCATCATTCCTCCATCATCACTGTCCTTCATCACTGTTCCTCCATCATCACTGTTCCTCCATCATCACTGTCCATATACTGTCCTCCATCATCACTGTCCTCCATATCATGTCCTCCATCATATTGTCCCTCCATCACTGCCTCCATCATCACTGTCCTCCATTATCACTGTCCTCCATCACGTCCCTCCATCACTGTCCTCCATCATCACTGTCCTTTCCATCATGTCCTCTCCATATACTGTCCCTCCATCATCACTGTCCTCCATCTTCCCTTATCATGTTCCTATCATCACTGTTCCTCTATCACTGTCCTCTCCATCATCTGTCCTCCATCATCACTGTCCCTCCATCATCATTGTCCTCCTTATCACTGTCCCCTCTTGTCTTCCTTCATCAATGTCCTCCATATCATTGTCTCCATCATACTGTTCCTCCATCATACTGTCCCTCATCATCACTGTCCTCATCACTGTCCCTCCATCATCACTGTTCCTCCATCATCACTGTCCCTCCATCATCACTGTTCTCCATCATCACTCGTCCCTCCATCTACTGTTCCTCCATCATCTTGTCCCTCCATCATCACTGTCCTCTCCATCAATACTGTCTCCATATCACTGTTCCTCTATCATCACTGTCCTTCCATTCATCACGTTCTCCATCATTGTTCCATCACTGTCCCTTCCATCATCACTGTCCTCCATCATCACTGTCCCTCCATCATCACTGTCCCTCCATCACTGTCCCTCCATCTCACTGTCCCTCCATCATCACTGTCTTCTCATCACTGTTCCTCCATCATCACTGTCCTCCATCATCACTGTCCCTCCATCATCACTGTCCCTCCATCATCTGTCCTCCATCATCACTGTCCTTCATCATCACTGTTCCTCCATCATACTGTCCTTCCATCATCACTGTCCTTCCATCACTGTTCCTCCATCATCACTGTCCCTCCATCATCACTCGTCCTTCCATCATCACTGTCCCTCCATCATCACTGTCCTCCATCATCACTGTTCCTCCATCATCACTGTCCCTCCATCACTGTCCCTCCATCATCACTCTTTTTTTTTTTTTTTTTTTTTTCCATCATCACTGTCCATCACGCCTCCATCATCTGTCCTCCATCATCACTGTCCCTCATCACCTGTTCCTTCCATCATCACTGTCCTTCCATCACTGTCCTTTCCATCACCTGTTCCTCCATCATCACTGTCCATTCCATCATCACTGTCCCTCCATCATCACTGTCCTCCATCATCACTGTTCCTCCATCATCACTGTTCCTCCATCATCACTGTCCCTCCATCACTGTCCCTCATCATCACTGTCCTTCCATCATCACTGTCCCTCCATCACCTGTTCCTCCATCATCACTGTCCATCATCACTGTCCTTCCATCATCACTGTCCTTCCATCATCACTGTTCCTCCATCATCACTGTCCTTCCATCATCACTGTCCTTCCATCATCACTGTTCCTCCATCATCACTGTCCTTCCATCATCACTGTTCCTCCATCATCACTGTCCTTCCATCATCACTGTCCCTCCATCATCACTGTTCCTCTATCATCACTGTCCCTCCATCATCACTGTTCCTCCATCATCACTGTCCTTCCATCATCACTGTTCATCCATCATCACTGTCCTTCCATCATCACTGTTCCTCCATCATCACTGTCCTCCATCATCTGTCCTCCATCATCACTGTCCTCCATCATCACTGTCCTCCATCATCACTGTTCCTCCATCATCACTGTCCCTCCATCATCACTGTCCTCCATCATCACTGTCCTCCATCATCACTGTTCCTCCTCATCACTGTCCCTCCATCATCACTGTCCTCCATCATCACTGTCCTTCCATCATCACTGTTCCTCCATCATCACTGTCCCTCCATAATCACTGTCCCTCCATCATCACTGTCCTCCATCACACTGTCCCTCCATCATCACTGTTCCTCTCATCATCACTGTCTCCTCATCACTGTTCCTCCATCATCCTGTTCCTCCATCATCACTGTTCCTCATCATCACTGTTCCATCACTGTTCCTCCATCATCACTGTCCTCCATCACTGTTCCTCCATCATCACTGTCCCTCCATCATCCTGTCCCTCCATCATCACTGTCCTCCATCATCACTGTCCCTCCATCACTGTTCCTCCATCATCACTGTCCCTCCATCATCCTGTTCCTCCATCATCACTGTCCTCCATCATCACTGTTCCTTCCATCATCACTGTCCCTCCATCATCACTGTCCTCCATCATCACTGTCCCTCCATCATCACTGTCCCTCCATCATCACTGTCCCTCATCACTGTTCCCTCCATCATCCTGTTCCCTCCATCATCACTGTTCCTCCATCATCACTGTCCCTCCATCATCACTGTTCTCCATCATCACTGTCCCTCCATCATCACTGTCCCATCATCACTGTTCCTCCATCATCACTGTTCCTCTATCACCTGTTCCTCCATCATCACTGTTCCTCCATCATCACTGTCCTCATCACTGTTCCCTCCATCATCACTGTTCCCTCCATCATCACTGTCCCTCCATCATCACTGTTCCCTCCATCATCACTGTCCTTCCATCATCATTGTCCCTCCATCTCACTCAACTGTTCCTTCCATCATCACTGTCCCTCTCATTCATCATCACTGCCCCATCATCACTGTCCCTCCATCATCACTGTCCCTCCATCATCACTGTCCCTCCATCATCACTGTCCTCCATCATCACTGTTCCTCCATCATCACTGCCTCCATCATCCTCCTCCATCACTGTTCCCTCCATCATCACTGTTCCTCCATCATCACTGTCCCTCCATCATCACTGTCCCTCCATCATCACTGCCCCTATCGTTCCCTCCATCATCACTGTCCCTCCATTATCAATGTCCCTCCATCATCACTGTCCCTCCCATCATCACTTTTCCTCCATCATCATGTCTTCCTCCATCATTTCTCCTCATCATGTTTCTCCATCATCACTGTTCCTCCATCATCACTGTCCCTCCATCATCACTGTTCCTCCATCATCACTGTTCCTCCATCATCACTGTCCCTCCATCATCACTGTCCCTCCATCATCACTGTTCCTCCATCATCACTGTTCCTCCATCATCACTGTTCCTCCATCATCACTGTTCCTCCATATCACTGTCCATCCATCATCCTGTTCCTCCATCATCTGTCCTCCATCATCATGTCCTTCCATCACTGTCCCTCCATCATCACTGTCCTTCCATCTACTGTCCCTCATTATCACTGTCCTCCATTCAGTCCCTCAACTGTTCCTCCATCATCACTGTCCCTCCATCATCACTGTTCCTCCATCATCACTGTCCCTCCATCATCACTTTTCCTCCATCATCACTGTTCCTCCATCATCACTGTCTTCCTGTCCCTCCATCATCACTGTTCCTCCATCATCCTGTCTCACCCTTTCCATCATCACTGTTCCTCCATCATCACTGTCCCCCACTTTTCCCATCACTGTTCCTCCATCATCACTGTTCCTCCATCATCACTGTTCCTCCATCATCACTGTCCCTCCATCACCTTTTCCTCCATCATCACTGTCCTTCCATCATCACTGTTCCTCCATCATCACTGTCCTTCCATCATCACTGTCCTTCCATCATCACTGTTCCTCCATCATCACTGTCCCTCCATCATCACTGTCCTCCATCATCACTGTCCCTCCATCATCACTGTCCCTCCATCATCACTGTCCCTCCATCATCACTGTTCCTCCATCATCACTGTCCCTCCATCATCACTGTCCCTCCATCATCACTGTCCCTCCATCATCACTGTCCCTCCATCATCACTGTCCCTCCATCACTGTCCCATCATCACTGTTCCTCCATCATCACTGTCCCTCCATCATCACTGTTCCTCCATCATCACTGTCCCTCCATCATCACTGTCCTCCATCATCACTGTCCCTCCATCATCACTGTCCCTCCATCATCACTGTCCCTCCATCATCACTGTTCCTCCATCATCACTGTCCTTCCATCATCACTGTTCCTCCATCATCACTGTCCTTCCATCATCACTGTCCTTCCATCATCACTGTCCTTCCATCATCACTGTTCCTCCATCATCACTGTCCTTCCATCATCACTGTTCCTCCATCATCACTGTCCCTCCATCATCACTGTCCCTCCATCATCACTGTTCCTCCATCATCACTGTCCCTCCATCATCACTGTCCCTCCATCATCACTGTCCCTCCATCATTACTGTCCCTCCTTCATCACTGTCCCTCCATCACTGTCCCATCATCACTGTTCCTCCATCATCACTGTTCCATCATCACTGTCCATCATCACTGTTCCTCCATCATCACTGTTCCATCATCACTGTCCATCATCACTGTTCCATCATCACTGTCCATCATCACTGTTCCATCATCACTGTTCCATCATCACTGTCTCTCTGAGTCTCATATGTTGCATCTGATTATTTTTATTTCTTGGTTCCTGTTCATTACATTGACAGACTCGTATATTGTCAGTATGCTCCTGTATTCTCTCTGTCTGTCTGTCTGTCTCTCTCTCTCTCCTCTCTCTCTCTCTCTCTCTCTCTCTCTCTCTCTCTCTCTCTCTCTCTTCCTCTCCCTCTCTCCCCTTCCTCCCTCTCTCTCTATTATAATACGTCACTACATAAGACAGAGTGACAATGGTCACAGCTTACTAACCATGCACAACATAAGAGTGCCTAGAAGAGTAACAGTCACATTCATGGTAAGCATGATTCCCACTCCTATATCCCCCATTCTACGTATCCTTCACAACCCTCTGAAGGAACTTGCCATCAAGATCTCCTTCTAACTTTTCTTGCAGGATTCTCCAGGTTTCCCGAACGCCGCCCGTCTCTGCTTACAAGTTGGTCATCATGAGGTAGGAGACGTAGGATATCCCTTGCTCCTTCAGTTGTAAAGTGCTCCTTCATCATCCTTCCCTTCCTCGTCTGCCCTCATGGGGAAGGTTTTCTTGTATCCTTTTAATTTTTAAGGTTGCTTTTAATGGCTTCCTCTTGAAGTTTGTGGGTCTGAAGAAGTTGTAGCTCCTGGACTCCTTTAGGAACCCACACTTAGCAGCAGCTAGATGGAGCTTTATATAAAATGTTTGGGATACATTAACCTAACAGCCAAATGGGAGCTTTGCTTTGCCACTTGCGCTTAACATCACTTAGGCAGATGTAAGTAGTTCATCTTGATGTACAACTAGCAGGATGTACAATTTACAGGATACCCAACAGTTGTATCCCACGGAGGCAAGTCAGGGTCCATTAACTTGTTTTCTGCTGGATTTGTCCTTGTATAGAAAACTTCTTGGAGGATTCACTACCCCTGTCGTTATCCGGCTCCAAAGTAACTGTATCCATCTATCTGTTAGGTGTACATCCCCAAGAACACCTTAAGTGTGGCCCCATCTGGCTTCCAAGTGTGCATTCACAGAATAACTAAGTGTATATCCCCAAGATGAACTATTTGCAGACCTACTAGTTCATCGTAGGGATGTATGTTTACTCTTTCAATGCACACTTGGAAGCCAAATGGGGGCCACACATAAGGTGTTCTTGGGGGTGTACACCTAGCAGATACATGGACACACGTACTTTGGAGCCGGATAACGACAGGGGTAGTGAATCCTCTAAGAAGCTTTCTATACAAGGACAAATCCAGCAGAAAACAAGTTAATGGACTCTGACATGCCTCGGTGGGATACCACTGTTGGGTATCCTGTAAGGTATCCGTTGATGCACCAACGGATAATTTGTGTCTGCAATAACTACCAGACATTACATGATCTGGGATAAAACCACTTAGAGGATAGGGATAGAAGCTGCTCCTTGGGACGTGTCCTGCCCCTGGCTTGGGAATATATTCTGGCTTAAGATAGATAACTTTCTAACCTGTGGCTATCCTCTACCTGTATACTGCTGGAGTGGTCACCACTATGAACCAGGGGTTGTAGCTGTGAACCAGCAGGTTGTAGCTGTGAACCAGGGGTTGTAGCTGTGAACCAGGGGGTGTAACTATTATGAACCAGGGGTTGTAGTTATGAACCAGGGGTTGTAGCTGTGAACCAGGGGTTGTAGCTGTGAACCAGGGGTTGTAGCTGTGAACCAGGGGTTGTAGTTATGAACCAGGGGTTGTAGCTGTGAAACAGGGGGTGTAACTTTTATGAACCAGGGCTTGTAGTTATGAACCAGGGGTTGTAGCTGTGAACCAGGGGGTGTAACTATTATGAACCAGGGGTTGTAGCTGTGAACCAGGGGGTGTAACTATTATGAACCAGGGGTTGTAGTTATGAACCAGGGGTTGTAGTTATGAACCAGGGGTTGTAGCTGTGAACCAGGGGTTGTAGCTGTGAACCAGGGGGTTGTAGCTGTGAACCAGGGGTTGTAGTTATGAACCAGGGGTTGTAGCTGTGAACCAGGGGGTGTAACTATTATGAACCAGGGCTTGTAGTTATGAACCAGGGGTTGTAGCTGTGAACCAGGGGTTGTAGCTGTGAACCAGGGGGTTGTAGCTATCCTGAACCAGGGGATGTAGCTGTGAACCAGGGGTTTTAGCTATCATGAACCAGGGGATGTAATGAACCAGGGGTTGTAGCTTTGAACCAGGGGTTGTAGCTGTGAACCAGGGGTTGTAGTTATGAACCAGGGGTTGTAGCTATCATGAACCAGGGGATGTAGTTATGAACCAGGGGTTGTAGTTATTAACCAGGGGTTGTAGCTGTGAACCAGGGGGTTGTAACTATCATGAACCAGGGGTTGTAACTATCATGGACCAGGGGTTGTAACTATCATGAACCAGGGGTTGTAACTATCATGAACCAGGGGTTGTAACTATCATGAACCAGGGGTTGTAACTATCATGAACCAGGGGTTGTAACTATCATGAACCAGGGATTGTAACTATCATGAACCAGGGGTTGTAACTGCCATGAACCGGGGGGATGTAACTATCATGAACCAGGGGGTGTAACTATCATGAACCAGGGGATGTAACTGCCATGAACCAGGGGGATGTAACTATCATGAACCAGGGGGTGTAACTATTATGAACCAGGGGGTGTAACTATCATGAACCAGAGGGGTGTAACTATCATAAACCAGGGGGGTGTAACTATTATGAACCAGGGGGTGTAACTATCATGAACCAGGGGGTGTAACTATCATGAACCAGGGGGGTGTAACTATCATAAACCAGGGGTGTAACTATCATAAACCAGGGGGTGTAACTATCATGAACCAGGGGTGTAACTATCATAAACCCTGGGGGTGTAACTATCATGAACCAGGGGGTGTAACTATCATGAACCAGGGGGGTGTAACTATCATGAACCAGGGGGTGTAACTATCATGAACCAGGGGTGTAACTATCATGAACCAGGGGTGTAACTATCATGAACCAGGGGGTGTAACTATCATAAACCAGGGGTGTAACTATCATGAATCAGGGGTGTAACTATCATGAACCAGGGAGTGTAACTATCATGAACCAGGGTGTAACTATCATGAACCAGGGGTGTAACTATCATAAACCAGGGGGTGTAACTATCATAAACCAGGGGTGAAAATATCATGAACCAGGGGTGTAACTATTATAAACCAGGGGGTGTAACTATCATAAACCAGGGGTGTAACTATCATAAACCAGGGGTGTAACTATCATGAACCAATGGGGGGTAACTATCATGAACCAGGGTTGTAACTATCATGAACCAGGGGTTGTAACTATCATGAACCAGGGTTGTAACTATCATGAACCAGGGGTTGTAACTATCATGAACCAGGGGTTGTAACTATCATGAACCAGGGTGTAACTATCATGAACCAGGGGTTGTAACTATCATGAACCAGGGGTTGTAACTATCATGAACCAGGGGTTGTAACTATCATGAACCAGGGGGTGTAACTATCATGAACCAGGGGTTGTAACTATCATGGACCAGGGAGTGTAACTATCATGGAACCAGGGGTTGTAACTATCATGGACCAGGGGTGTAACTATCATGAACCAGGGGTTGTAACTATCATGAACCAGGGTGTAATTCATAACCAGGGTTGTAACTATCATGAACCAGGGAGTGTAACTATCATGAACCAGGGGGTGTAACTATCATGGACCAGGGGTTGTAACTATCATGGACCAGGGGTTGTAACTATCATGGACCAGGGGTTGTAACTATCATGAACCAGGGGTTGTAACTATCATGAACCAGGGAGTGTAACTATCATGAACCAGGGAGTGTAACTATCATGAACCAGGGAGTGTAACTATCATGAACCAGGGGTTGTAACTATCATGGACCAGGGGTTGTAACTATCATGGACCAGGGGTTGTAACTATCATGGACCAGGGGTTGTAACTATCATGGACCAGGGGTTTTAACTATCATGAACCAGGGGTTGTAACTATCATGAACCAGGGAGTGTAACTATCATGGACCAGGGGTTGTAACTATCATGAACCAGGGGTTGTAACTATCATGAACCAGGGAGTGTAACTATCATGGACCAGGGGTTGTAACTATCATGGACCAGGGGTTGTAACTATCATGAACCAGGGAGTGTAACTATCATGGACCAGGGGTTGTAACTATCATGGACCAGGGGTTGTAACTATCATGGACCAGGGGTTGTAACTATCATGGACCAGGGGTTGTAACTATCATGGACCAGGGAGTGTAACTATCATGGACCAGGGGTTGTAACTATCATGGACCAGGGGTTGTAACTATCATGGACCAGGGGTTGTAACTATCATGGACCAGGGGTTGTAACTATCATGGACCAGGGGTTGTAACTATCATGGACCAGGGGTTGTAACGATCATGGACCAGGGTTGTAACGATCATGGACCAGGGTTGTAACTATCATGGACCAGGGTTGTAACTATAATGGACCAGGGGTGTAACTATCATGGACCAGGGGTTGTAACTATCATGGACCAGGGGTTGTAACAATCATGGACCAGGGGTTGTAACTATCATGGACCAGGGGTTGTAACTATCATGAACCAGGGATTGTAACTATTATGAACCAGGGATTGTAACTATCATGGACCAGGGGTTGTAACTATCATGGACCAGGGGTTGTAACTATCATGGACCAGGGGTTGTAACTATCATGGACCAGGGGTTGTAACTATCATGAACCAGGGGTTGTAACTATCATGGACCAGGGGTTGTAACTATCATGGACCAGGGAGTGTAACTATCATGAACCAGGGAGTGTAACTATCATGGACCAGGGGTTGTAACTATCATGGACCAGGGGTTGTAACTATCATGGACCAGGGGTTGTAACTATCATGAACCAGGGAGTGTAACTATCATGGACCAGGGGTTGTAACTATCATGGACCAGGGGTTGTAACTATCATGGACCAGGGGTTGTAACTATCATGGACCAGGGGTTGTAACTATCATGGACCAGGGAGTGTAACTATCATGGACCAGGGGTTGTAACTATCATGGACCAGGGGTTGTAACTATCATGAACCAGGGGTTGTAACTATCATGAACCAGGGGTTGTAACTATCATGAACCAGGGGTTGTAACTATCATGAACCAGGGAGTGTAACTATCATGAACCAGGGAGTGTAACTATCATGAACCAGGGGTTGTAACTATCATGGACCAGGGGTTGTAACTATCATGGACCAGTGGTTGTAACTATCATGGACCAGGGGTTGTAACTATCATGGACCAGGGGTTGTAACTATCATGAACCAGGGGTTGTAACTATCATGAACCAGGGAGTGTAACTATCATGGACCAGGGGTTGTAACTATCATGAACCAGGGGTTGTAACTATCATGAACCAGGGAGTGTAACTTTCATGGACCAGGGGTTGTAACTATCATGGACCAGGGGTTGTAACTATCATGAACCAGGGAGTGTAACTATCATGGACCAGGGGTTGTAACTATCATGGACCAGGGGTTGTAACTATCATGGACCAGGGGTTGTAACTATCATGGACCAGGGGTTGTAACTATCATGGACCAGGGAGTGTAACTATCATGGCCCAGGGTTGTAACTATCATGGACCAGGGGTTGTAACTATCATGGACCAGGGGTTGTAACTATCATGGACCAGGGGTTGTAACTATCATGGACCAGGGGTTGTAACTATCATGGACCAGGGGTTGTAACTATCATGGACCAGGGGTTGTAACTATCATGGACCAGGGGTTGTAACTATCATGGACCAGGGGTTGTAACTATAATGGACCAGGGGGTGTAACTATCATGGACCAGGGGGTGTAACTATCATGGACCAGGGATTGTAACTATCATGGACCAGGGGTTGTAACTATCATGGACCAGGGGTTGTAACTATCATGAACCAGGGATTGTAACTATTATGAACCAGGGATTGTAACTATCATGGACCAGGGTTGTAACTATCATGGACCAGGGGTGTAACTATCATGGACCAGGGGTTAACTATCATGGACCAGGGGTTGTAACTATCATGAACCAGGGGTTGTAACTATCATGGACCAGGGGTTGTAACTATCATGGACCAGGGAGTGTAACTATCATGAACCAGGGAGTGTAACTATCATGGACCAGGGGTTGTAACTATCATGGACCAGGGGTTGTAACTATCATGAACCAGGGGTTGTAACTATCATGAACCAGGGGTTGTAACTATCATGGACCAGGGGTTGTAACTATCATGAACCAGGGAGTGTAACTAGTATAAACGGGGGGGGGGGAGAATTACTATCATAAACTAAGGGGTGTAACTATCATGTCTCTTTCGATTCTCGCCTCCTCCTCCTCCTCCTCTTCCTCTTCCTCCTCCTCTTCCTTCCTTTCCACCATTCCCCATAAATACCATACAAATCCACCTGTTACCCCATTCTCTAATACGAACTTAACGCTTCCCCCATTTTCAAATAATGTTGCATGTTATTGTGGCACTACCTGTGGCAGCGGTGCCCGCCCTGGCCTTTTTTGCAAGAATGTGTCATTCTTATTGTATCCAGTCATCAATATTTATTGCAAGAATGCAAATCTCGTCCCTATGTTGATTCTAGACATTCTTAACTTATGAGAATCTGAAAGTCACGTAAACATCTATAATATATATATATATATATATATATATATATATATATATATATATATATATATATATATATATATATATATATATATATATATATATATATTTTTGTCGTGCCGATTAGGTAAAACTTGCGATTTTGGCTTAAATAGCAACGCTCTTCTTGACATATAAGACAAGTGAAAATTTGTGTATGCAATAATTTCGCCAAAATCATTCTGAACCTAACGAAAAAAATATATTTCATTGTGTTTGTTTATTATTAAGTTAATGTTAACGTATCTAAAATATATTTAGTTGGGTTAGGCTAAAATAAATTGCGCTTGTTGTAATAAGGTTAGGTAGGTTTTCAAAGTTTCTCTTGGCACTAAATTTTAAATTCTTACATTAACATAAATGAAAAAAATATATCTTTAAACGTATAAGAGAAAATTTTAGAAAGGACTTAATTTTAGATGAGTTCTTGCTAATTGACCAGTTTTACCTAATCGGCACGACATATATATATATATATATATATATATTCAACCCCAGGGAGAGTTGAATATGATAGTTCGAGCAAAAACGTTCTCCTGAACTAATCTACCTGGACTTTCTAAGCATTTCTGCAAATTGCAAGCTCCTGATGTGTTAATTGCAGCACGAAAGGCCTAGAGCTATCATTCAACTTCCCCTGTGGTTTTGCATTTTGTATCGCTTATTTCCGATTATTGTATAAATAGTAAGCCTTCTCTATAATAAATAGTTTACCTAACACTTAACAATTGGTAAGCTTTATATTCAGCGACGTTTCGCCCAGTGTGTAACTTTATCTAGTACTAGGTAGTATGAGGTGATGACCTCAAACTATTCATGGCTTCCACCGTATCCAGTATTATTCTTTTTGATGGATTGACCGAGACACTGGTTGGCGAAACGTCTCCACGGTAAAGATACCCAGGTGGTGCGCATATGTCTTCGTTTCCTCTCATTCTTCCTATGATTGTAATTTATGGATGTAGTTGGTGCTTGTAGTTGCTGCTTGTAATGTCTCCTTTTTGTGTACATGGCTTTTTGTGTACATGGATGACTTAAGATTCCGTTCACATGGCTTGCGTATACCAAGATGACTTAGGGTTATGTGCATGTGATACATGTTTACATGGACAACTAGAATTACGTGCACATGGCATGTGTGTATAAATAAGCAGTAGTTCACTGTGCAAGACTCGATTCGTATGATTTATATTTGTTTAATATAAATGATTTTATGCAAATAATGTGTTGTCCTTTGTGTTGACCAATTGAATGTTCTACTAACCTGTGTGTTGACCAAGTGAATGTTCTATTGTCTTGTGTGTTGATCAAGTGAATGTTCTATTGTCTTGTGTGTTGATCAAGTGAATGTTCTATTGCCTTGTGTGTTGATCAAGTGAATGTTCTATTGTCTTGTGTGTTGATCAAGTGAATGTTCTATTGCCTTGTGTGTTGATCAAGTGAATGTTCTGTTGTCTTGTGTGTTGATCAAGTAAATGTTCTATTGCCTTGTGTGTTGATCAAGTGAATGTTCTGTTGTCTTGTGTGTTGATCAAGTGAATGTTCTATTGTCTTGTGTTTTAAGTGAATGTTTTTAACCTGCCACGTTCTTACCTTCGCTGGGGAAGCAGAAAGCTTCTGTTCTTCAAAAAATGCTATGTTGCTTGAGTTATTATGTATCTTTGAAAAACTTTAAATTTCCACAATGTTATACCTGTATTCAGATGTTATTTTCTTGCAGGAGTGCTGAAGGTGAGTCATTTATAATGCAGGTATTCTTTGATCAGTAGTTTTCTGTCACTTGTGTGAAATTCCTCACTTTCGCACTTGTTATTTTCTCATCTTCATGTATATATCATTGTTACATCACATGTGAGTCATTATCTCCAGAGCTCTCACTCTCCTGGTCAGTATCACCTTCACTCTCTCCATCACCAGCATCAAAGCCATTGTCACTATGACCACCACTATCATCTTTTGTTATCTCTGCCGATATTCCGGACGCACACGGAGGTAAGCAATATCGCAAACATCTAGTTTAGGGGTAAGTGTTTTGAGAGTATTGTGGACCCGTGGTAATGAGATTACCCTCAGCGCCCCGCAGCCTCGCCTCTCTCAGCGCCCCGCAGCCTCGCCTCTCTCAGCGCCCCGCAGCCTCGCCTCTCTCAGCGCCCCGCAGCCTCGCCTCTCTCAGCGCCCCGCAGCCTCGCCTCTCTCAGCGCCCCGCAGCCTCGCCTCTCTCAGCGCCCCGCAGCCTCGCTCTCTCAGCGCCCCGCAGCCTCGCCTCTCTCAGCGCCCCGCAGCCTCGCCTCTCTCAGCGCCCCGCAGCCTCGCCTCTCTCAGCGCCCCGCAGCCTCGCCTCTCTCAGCCTTCCAGTGTTCACCACTCATTAAAAGTTGCTTGCTAGTTGTACCGTAGATGGGCAGATATTGTAGAAAATTGTTATGGAATATCACAGTGGAGGAAGATGGTGTGTGTGTGTACACACGTGTGCGTCCTCTTCAGTCTTTGACTGACTTTACCGTCCTACTTAAATGGCGTCTCCCAAAGTTTCTTCAGAGTTTTTATATTAAAATTCTTAACGTTGTTGAAGAGACTGAGGCGGAGGAGGAGACGGAGAAGTTGTGCTAGATGAAGGAAGAATAATGGAATAAGGATGATGTCATGGTGTGTTCAGAATCGTTATAATACAGTGTCTTAAATGTTCTCGTGTGTGTGTGTGTGTGCGCGCGTGTGTGTGTGTGTGTGTGTGTGTGTGCGCGCGTGTGTGTGTGTGTGTGTGTGTGTGTGTATACATCAGTTGAGAGGATGTTTACAGTCAGTTTTACTTGGCTGACCACAAACCTGTTTAACTCCATGATGCACTTTCTTTCCTCAAGTTAGCACCTTCTGTCTTGCTAGCACCTTCTGTCTTGCTAGCACCTTCTGTCTTGTTAGCACCTTTTGTCTTGCTAGCACCTTCTGTCTTGCTAGCACCTTCTGTCTTGCTAGCACCTTCTGTCTTGCTAGCACCTTCTGTCTTGCTAGCACCTTCTGTCTTGCTAGCACCTTTTGTCTTGCTAGCACCTTCTGTCTTGCTAGCACCTTCTGTCTTGCTAGCACCTCCTGTCTTGCTGGCACCTTCTGTCTTGCTAGCACCTTCTGTCTTGCTAGCACCTTCTGTCTTGCTGGCACCTTCTGTCTTGCTAGCACCTTTTGTCTTGCTAGCACCTTCTGTCTTGCTAGCACCTTCTGTCTTGCTGGCACCTTCTGTCTTGCTAGCACCTTCTGTCTTGCTAGCACCTTCTGTCTTGCTAGCACCTTCTGTCTTGCTAGCACTTTCTGTCTTGCTAGCACCTTCTGTCTTGCTAGCACTTTCTGTCTTGCTGTCACCTTTAGAAATGCTAAGAAATTAGCTTTATAAATTCATAGATGGGCTTAGTCATCTGACGTCGGTTATAGTAAGATTTAGGTCAGGTTGCTAGGTCAGGTTGCTAGGTCAGGTTGCAAGATTCACCGTATTTTAGAGCAAAACAAATTAAAAAAATACTCAAACATGGATTTTCTTGTAGGATCAATTTTTTCAGAGCCGCTGTAAACAAGGTGTAGACTGTGTTCCATGAAGTGGTAAACCCGAGTGGATCAGTCATAGCCCTGAGTGGTGGTGCCTCGATGCTCCCTCTGTAAATGACATACCCTTCGTGTTTTCTATAATACTGAAGACAACAATACCATTATGCTAGAAACTGTATATATATATATATATATATATATATATATATATATATATATATATATATATATATATATATATATATATATATATATATATATATATATAGCAAGACAAGCCACGGGGTGGAAATCTTTAGCTCAAGTACTTTCACACTTCTCAGTGCGTCATCAGGAGCTATGCAATGTTGCAAAGGCAACAACAGGAGAAGTAGAGGAAGTTTTCTGAGAGTGGCAGTGTGGAGGCACCAGCCAGTCTCTGAGAGAGACAAACGGGATGCCAACCACACACCGGGGTCCCCCCCGACACACCCCAAATAGGGGCGGGTGTGGTAGGCCTCACAGTTTGCAGATAGCATGAGGAAATACTAGAAGATAGTTAATAGCGAGCCCAAAGCTTCTAACCGCCGGGAACAGGTCACGTGACGCAAAAAGTTACAATATTGGCTCATTATATACCTTCATTTACAACCTTCTAACTAATGAAATAGAGGGGAAAAATATTTATATATATATTATACTTAAATAGAAACGATCTTCTTGCCGAATAAAGCAAGCGAAAATTTGTGTATACATTAATTTCGCAAAAAAATCATTCTGAACCCAACGAAAAATATATATTTCATTGTGTTTGTTTATTATTAAATTATTGTAAACTTACCTAAAATATATTTTTACTGGATTAGGCTAAATTAAATTGCGCTTGTTGTAATAAGGTTAGATAAGTTTTCTAAGGTTCTTTTGGTACAAAATTATTTATTTTTACATTAACATAAATGAAAAAAATATATCTTTAAACGTATAAGAGAAATTTTTAAAAAAGACTTAATTTTAAGTGAGCTCTTGAGCTAATTGACCAATTTTACCTATTCGGCACGATACACGTACACACGGACACACACACACACACACAGCTCAACATGAGATTCAAAGAGGTGTTCACAGAGGAAATAGAAGGGCCTCCAGAAAGGAGGAGAGGTAAGGTACACCATCAGGTGCTGGACACGATACACACAACTGAGGAGGAAGTGAAGGGGCTACTAAGCGAGCTAGATACCTCAAAGGCGATGGGGCCGGATAACATCTCTCCATGGGTCCTGAGAGAGGGAGCAGAGGAGCTATGTGTACCCCTAACAACAATCTTCAACACGTCTATCGAAACAGGGCAACTACCTGAGGTATGGAAGACAGCAAATGTAGTTCCAATTTTTAAAAAAGGAGACAGAAACGTAGCACTAAACTACAGACCAGTGTCACTGACATGTATAGTATGCAAGGTCATGGAGAAGATTATCAGGAGAAGAGTGGTGGAGCACCTAGAAAGGAATGAGCTTATCAACGACGGCCAACACGGTTTCAGGGACGGGAAATCCTGTGTCACAAACCTACTGGAGTTCTATGACAGGGTGACAGCAGTAAGACAAGAGAGAGAGAGGGGTGGGTAGATTGCATATTCTTGGACTGTAAGAAGGCGTTTGACACAGTCCCACACAAGAGATTAGTGCAGAAGCTGGAGGACCAGGCAGGGATAACAGGGAAGGCACTACAATGGATCAGGGAATACCTGTCAGGAAGACAGCAGCGAGTCATGGTCCGTGGCGAGGTGTCAGAGTGGGCGCCGGTGACGAGTGGGGTTCCACAGGGGTCAGTCCTAGGACCGGTGCTGTTTCTGGTGTTTGTGAACGGCATGACGGAAGGAATAGACTCCGAAGTGTCCCTGTTTGCAGATGATGTGAAGTTGATGAGAAGAATTCAATCGGAAGAGGACCAGGTAGAACTACAAAGGGATCTGGACAGGCTGCAAGCCTGGTCCAGCAATTGGCTCCTGGAGTTCAACCCAACCAAGTGCAAAGTCATGAAGATTGGGGAAGGGCAAAGAAGACCGCAGACGGAGTACAGTCTAGGGGGCCAGAGACTACAAACCTCAATCAAGGAAAAAGATCTTGGGGTGAGTATAACACCAGGCACATCTCCTGAGGCGCACATCAACCAAATAACTGCTGCAGCATACGGGTGCCTAGCAAACCTAAGAACAGCATTCCGACATCTTAATAAAGAATCGTTCAGGACCCTGTACACTGTGTACGTTAGGCCCATACTGGAGTATGCAGCACCAGTTTGGAACCCACATTTATCCAAGCACGTAAAGAAGCTAGAGAAAGTGCAAAGGTTTGCAACAAGACTAGTCCCGGAGCTAAGGGGTATATCCTACGAGGAGAGGTTAAGGGAAATCGACCTGACGACACTGGAGGACAGGAGAGATAGGGACGACATGATAACGACATATAAAATACTGAGAGGAATTGACAAGGTTGACAGAGACAGAATGTTCCAAAGATGGGACACAGCAACAAGGGGACACAGTTGGAAGTTGAAGACTCAGATGAATCACAGGGATGTTAGGAAGTATTTCTTCAGTCACAGAGTAGTCAGGAAGTGGAATAGCTTGGGAAGCGATGTAGTGGAGGCAGGTTCCATACACAGCTTTAAGAAGAGGTATGATAAAGCTCATGGCGCAGGGAGAGTGACCCAGTAGCGGCCAGTGAAGAGGCGGGGCCAGGAGCTATGTCTCGACCCCTGCAGCCACAACTAGGTGAGTACAACTAGGTGAGTATCACACACACACACACACACACACACACACATACACACATATATATATATATATATATTTAAAATTGTGAATGGTTTTCATTTAAAATAGCAGAGGTTTACATTTACTTTGCTTGATTCCATTTATGGCTTTGACGTTTTTCAACTTTTGAAGACTTAACTTCTGTTATGTTTCATTTGTAACGACATTTTGTGTAGAAATATACGCAATATTGTTCAGTAAAAAAACTTACGTCTATATATTTCCCGTTCTGGACACAGTTCAATGTTAACTTTTCAATATATTTAACTTGTATGCGGAGTGAAGGTCGTCGTGTGCGGGGTGAAGGTCGTCGTGTGCGGGGTGAAGGTCGTCGTGTGCGGGGTGAAGGTCGTCGTGTGCGGAGTGAAGGTCGTCGTGTGCGGAGTGAAGGTCGTCGTGTGCGGAGTGAAGGTCGTCGTGTGCGGGGTGAAGGTCGTCGTGTGCGGGTGAAGGTCGTCGTGTGCGGGGTGAAGGTCGTCGTGTGCGGGTGAAGGTCGTCGTGTGCGGGGTGAAGGTCGTCGTGTGCGGGGTGAAGGTCGTCGTGTGCGGGTGAAGGTCGTCGTGTGCGGGTGAAGGTCGTCGTGTGCGGGTGAAGGTCGTCGTGTGCGGGTGAAGGTCGTCGTGTGCGAGGTGAAGGTCCGTGCGGTGAAGGTCGTCGCGGGGTGAAGGTCGTCGTGTGCGGGGTGAAGGTCGTCGTGTGCGGGTGAAGGTCGTCGTGTGCGGGTGAAGGTCGTCGTGTGCGGAGTGAAGGTCGTCGTGTGCGGAGTGAAGGTCGTCGTGTGCGCAAGGCGGGCAGCGACGTGTCGTGTTGCAGGTAGACACAGGAAATCTGTGTAGCATTGCTAGAAGTTTTTGTATTTAAACCAGAAAGCTGTGTAAGTCACTGTGGCCCATGGCTATGTAAGTCACTGTGGCCCATGGCTATGTAAGTCACTGTGGCCCATGGCTGTGTAAGTCACTGTGGCCCATGGCTAAGTCACTGTGGCCCATGGCTGTGTAAGTCACTGTGGCCCATGGCTGTGTAAGTCACTGTGGCCCATGGCTATGTAAGTCACTGTGGCCCATGGCTTGTAAGTCACTGGGCCTGAAGTCACTGTGGCCATGTAAGTCACTGTGGCCCATGGCTGTGTAAGTCACTGTGGCCCATGGCTGTGTAAGTCACTGTGGCCCATGGCTGTGTAAGTCACTGTGGCCCTTGGCTGTGTAAGTCACTGTGGCCCATGGCTGTGTAAGTCACTGTGGCCCATGGCTATGTAAGTCACTGTGGCCCATGGCTATGTAAGTCACTGTGGCCCATGGCTGTGTAAGTCACTGTGGCCCATGGCTATGTAAGTCACTGTGGCCCATGGCTATGTAAGTCACTGTGGCCCATGGCTATGTAAGTCACTGTGGCCCATGGCTGTGTAAGTCACTGTGGCCCATGGCTGTGTAAGTCACTGTGGCCCATGGCTGTGTAAGTCACTGTGGCCCATGGCTGTGTAAGTCACTGTGGCCCATGGCTATGTAAGTCACTGTGGCCCATGGCTGTGTAAGTCACTGTGGCCCATGGCTATGTAAGTCACTGTGGCCCATGGCTATGTAAGTCACTGTGGCCCATGGCTGTGTAAGTCACTGTGGCCCATGGCTATGTAAGTCACTGTGGCCCATGGCTATGTAAGTCACTGTGGCCCATGGCTATGTAAGTCACTGTGGCCCATGGCTGTGTAAGTCACTGTGGCCCATGGCTGTGTAAGTCACTGTGGCCCATGGCTGTGTAAGTCACTGTGGCCCATGGCTGTGTAAGTCACTGTGGCCCATGGCTGTGTAAGTCACTGTGGCCCATGGCTGTGTAAGTCACTGTGGCCCATGACTGAGTCACTGTGCATGACTATGTGTCACTGTGGCCCATGACTATGTAAGTCACTGTGGCCCATGGCTATGTAAGTCACTGTGGCCCATGGCTGTGTAAGTCACTGTGGCCCATGGCTGTGTAAGTCACTGTGGCCCATAGCTATGTAAGTCACTGTGGCCCATGGCTATCTAAATCACTGTGGCCCATGGTTATGTAAATTACTCAAGTCACAGTTATGCCAAAAAAAAAAATGAATATACAAGAAAAAATTAACTTACCCAAATATTAACAAGTACCAGACTCGTCCGGACTCCCCATACTAGAGCGCGCGCGCGCGGCTTATTTGCTTAGTGTGCAGCGCTTGATTGTTGCGCAGGCGCGCGTTCTAGAGGGCGCTCTGGATAATAGATGGCTTCAGGGGATGAGGTTTTTGGTGTCTCTCAGGCTGGCTTCTCTGACGCTGCCAGTAAATTGTTCTGGGTGAGCAGAGCCGAGGTCAACATGAGCCAGTGTTGCGAGAGTGACCAGTGTTGTGACCAGGGATGGCGACGATACCAACGTTTTTTGCCCATACCGATACTCGGTTTTAGGCCGATACCTATACCCATGCCATTACAGTTGGCCGATACCTAATGGTACTGATACCGATAATTTGGCACCTCTCCTAGGTGAGAGTTAATGCAGCCGCAGGGTGACAGAGAGAGAGGGGGGAAGAGGGAGAGGGAAGGAGAGGGAAAGAAGAGAGAGAGAGAGGGAGGATGCCGGCTGAGATAGTCTGATGGAGTCGCAAGTCTTAGATGGTGTAAATATCTGATGTTTGTTGTGGAGGAAGGGGGGCCTTAGAGGGGGCCCAGAGGGTCGACGTGAATGCATGCTCATTCCAACACTCCTGTCAGTTTAGAAAGGGATTTCGATTCGATGAACTAGATCTATCCTCCCCTTCCAGGGATCGCACCTAATTACCTGCCTTTCCCCAAGGCGCCGATTGGCCTCTCGCGCGTTAAAACGCGAGGCAAAAAAAAAAATACTTAAAAGTTTTGAATTAAAAAGTTTTAGGTGGAAATTTCTTTGACTTTGGGAATTCTTTATATTGACTGAGGAGGACCCGTGAGGAGGACTCGGAGTAACTGAGGAGACTGGGCAAAATTCCTTCTCCTGGGAGTCCATTGAGAGGCCGTCAGCGGCACCCTGGGATTTTTCCCCTAGTCTTTAAAGTAATTTTAAGTTTTGCGTTGGTAGCAAGTGATTGATCAGACCTCAGTCTTGCATGGTGAGTGATTGATCAGACCTCAGTCTTGCATGGTGAGTGATTGATCAGACCTCAGTCTTGCATGGTGAGTGATTGATCAGACCTCAGTCTTGCATGGTGAGTGATTGATCAGACCTCAGTCTTGCATGGTGAGTGATTGATCAGACCTCAGTCTTGCATGGTGAGTGATGGAGCAGACCTCAGTCTTGCATGGTGAGTGATGGAGCAGACCTCAGTCTTGCATGGTGAGTGATGGATCAGACCTCAGTCTTGCATGGTGAGTGATGGATCAGACCTCAGTCTTGCATGGTGAGTGATGGATCAGACCTCAGTCTTGCATGGTGAGTGATGGATCAGACCTCAGTCTTGCATGGTGAGTGATGGATCAGACCTCAGTCTTGCATGGTGAGTGATGGATCAGACCTCAGTCTTGCATGGTGAGTGATTGATCAGACCTCAGTCTTGCATGGTGAGTGATTGATCAGACCTCAGTCTTGCATGGTGAGTGATGGATCAGACCTCAGTCTTGCATGGTGAGTGATTGATCAGACCTCAGTCTTGCATGGTGAGTGATGGATCAGACCTCAGTCTTGCATGGTGAGTGATGGATCAGACCTCAGTCTTGCATGGTGAGTGATGGATCAGACCTCAGTCTTGCATGGTGAGTGATTGATCAGACCTCAGTCTTGCATGGTAAATGATTGATCAGACCTCAGTCTTGCATGGTGAGTGATTGATCAGACCTCAATCTTGCATGGTGAGTGATGGAGCAGACCTCAGTCTTGCATGGTGAGTGATGGATCAGACCTCAGTCTTGCATGGTGAGTGATTGATCAGACCTCAGTCTTGCATGGTGAGTGATGGATCAGACCTCAGTCTTGCATGGTGAGTGATGATCAGACCTCAGTCTTGCATGGTGAGTGATTGATCAGACCTCAGTCTTGCATGGTGAGTGATTGATCAGACCTCAGTCTTGCATGGTGAGTGATTGATCAGACCTCAGTCTTGCATGGTGAGTGATTGATCAGACCTCAGTCTTGCATGGTGAGTGATTGATCAGACCTCAGTCTTGCATGGTGAGTGATTGATCAGACCTCAGTCTTGCATGGTGAGTGATTGATCAGACCTCAGTCTTGCATGGTGAGTGATGGATCAGACCTCAGTCTTGCATGGTGAGTGGTGGAGCAGACCTCAGTCTTGCATGGTGAGTGATTGATCAGACCTCAGTCTTGCATGGTGAGTGATTGATCAGACCTCAGTCTTGCATGGTGAGTGATTGATCAGACCTCAGTCTTGCATGGTGAGTGATTGATCAGACCTCAGTCTTGCATGGTGAGTGATGGAGCAGACCTCAGTCTTGCATGGTGAGTGATTGATCAGACCTCAGTCTTGCATGGTGAGTGATGGATCAGACTTCGGTCTGGCCACACCTGCTGTCACCAACACTTCCACTATATCTCTAAACTGAGATCGTCAGTGTGGTCTCACCATCTAAACAAATGCTGATCAAATGTGAAAAGTAAAAGTAAAGGATAGAATGTGAGGCTTCTTCAGGGCTAAGAGTTAGTAAGAGAGTTTGTAATTAGCGACACTCTTCTTGTTGGTTGATCGTAGATGAAGACATATGATAATGGCATACAAGATAATCAAAAAGTATGTGAAGGTAAACTTGATATATTTCTTAGTACCATCAGGAAGTAGGAAGATTTGTTAGTACCATCAGGAAGTAGGAAGATTTGTTAGTACCATCAGGAAGGAGGAAGATTTGTTAGTACCATCAGCAAGGAGGAAGATTTGTTAGTACCATCAGGAAGTAGGAAGATTTGTTAGTACCATCAGGAAGGAGGAAGATTTGTTAGTACCATCAGGAAGGAGGAAGATTTGTTAGTACCATCAGCAAGTAAGAAGATTTGTTAGCACCATCAATAAGGAGGAAGATTTGTTAGTACCATCAGGAAGTAGGAAGATTTGTTAGTACCATCAGCAAGGAGGAAGATTTGTTAGTACCATCAGCAAGGAGGAAGATTTGTTAGTACCATCAGCAAGGAGAAAGATTTGTTAGTACCATCAGGAAGGAGGAAGATTTGTTAGTACCATCAGGAAGGAGGAAGATTTGTTAGTACCATTAGCAAGTAGGAAGATTTGTTAGTACCATTAGCAAGTAGGAAGATTTGTTAGTACCATTAGCAAGTAGGAAGATTTGTTAGTACCATCAGGAAGTAGGAAGATTTGTTAGTACCATTAGCAAGTAGGAAGATTTGTTAGTACCATCAGCAAGTAGGAAGATTTGTTAGTACCATTAGCAAGTAGGAAGATTTGTTAGTACCATCAGCAAGTAGGAAGATTTGTTAGTACCATCAGCAAGGAGGAAGATTTGTTAGTACCATCAGCAAGGAGGAAGATTTGTTAGTACCATCAGCAAGGAGAAAGATTTGTTAGTACCATCAGCAAGGAGGAAGATTTGTTAGTACCATCAGCAAGGAGGAAGATTTGTTAGTACCATCAGCAAGGAGAAAGATTTGTTAGTACCATCAGCAAGGAGGAAGATTTGTTAGTACCATCAGCAAGGAGGAAGATTTGTTAGTACCATCAGCAAGGAGAAAGATTTGTTAGTACCATCAGCAAGGAGGAAGATTTGTTAGTACCATCAGCAAGGAGGAAGATTTGTTAGTACCATCAGGAAGGAGGAAGATTTGTTAGTACCATCAGGAAGGAGGAAGATTTGTTAGTACCATCAGCAAGGAGGAAGATTTGTTAGTACCATCAGCAAGGAGGAAGATTTGTTAGTACCATCAGGAAGGAGGAAGATTTGTTAGTACCATCAGGAAGGAGGAAGATTTGTTAGTACCATCAGCAAGGAGAAAGATTTGTTAGTACCATCTTGGTATGATGACATGTCACTTTTACTCTCACCATGATAATGGTATACAATCGAACGAAAAATAGTCCAGTTTTCATCTTTTATTTGTTGGTAAGTGGGAAAGACGTCAGTGATTAATTTTTGCCAACCGTAGAGCCTGTGTGAGAGGTGAACCTTGGCGTGTGGTTACCCTAGACTTTATTATTCTGGTGTGAATAAGTAAGTGAACTCTGGCGTGTGCTCACCCTAGAGTTACGTGACTAGAAATACCGAGCTGGTTTTTCCCCCGCCCTACTGTTGTTGCCACCGTAATTTGAGTAGGCTGCCACGACGTAGGCCACTTCGCACAACTAGAATATTAGAAGTAAAAGAGTGAAGGAAGAGAGAACCTTTGACACAGTCACCACAGTGTAGTGGATCACTGGTCGCAGAACCGGATTAAAACTTGTAGGTCCCTGAGTTACAGGTGCCGTCAGAGCCCCAATGATGTTTTCAAAAGGAAGAAAAGTTAAAGAAATATAAAATGTTAAATTTATTTTCTTGGAAACAGTTTTTTCCAAAACATCAGTAAATTGTAAGTTGTTGAGAACATCGCTTTCAATTGTCATGGAAGTTAGTCTCTTTAGTCGTTCTTGTGCCATTGTCGGTCTATGTACATTCTTTAGATGTTTCATCTTGGAGAAATTCATGTTTCCAGTCGCATTAGTCATCATTAAACACAAGTAGATCCACTCTTAAATCTATCAAAAATTAATCACAACAGTTAAGAGTGCATCATAAAGTGATGTAATAACATACTGTAACTATAAACTTACAGCAGTAACTGTGAACACTTTTCACTTAATCTCTGGAGGCCCTCTAGCTGGCGGAGGCCCCTGGGCTGCAGCCCCTAGAGGGCCTCCAGCTGGCGGAGGCCCCTGGGCTGCAGCCCCTAGAGGGCCTCCAGCTGGCGGAAGCCCCTGGGCTGCAGCCCCTGAAGCCATGTCTTAATCCCGTCCTGTCTGGCCGCAACATTAACATCTGTATCTCTAAGTCTTGGAGATATTACTTAAAACTTGGGGAGGGTTTTGTTTAAGAGTTAGAGGTTTCACTGAAGCAAGACTTTCAGGTTTTAACTTCATACTTGGAGATTTTCACTTAAAGATTCGGAAATTTGTCTGAAGAATTGGAAGTTTTTAATTCAGAAAGACTTCGAGGCTTTTAATTGAGAAAGACTTCGAGGCTTTTAATTCAGAAAGACTTCGAGGCGTTTACTCAAAAAAAATACTCGGCGGTTTGACCTTAAATAAGACTTTAAGGTTATTGGCTGCACCACCTTACTTGTGGCACAAAAGTGGACGCTGAAATAATCAGTGATAACAACGCCGCAATGAAATAATAATGTTGAAAGCAGTAATTGTAAGTTTAACGATAGCAGAAAGCTGTAAAGGTCTCGTATCTGCAACTCCTTTCAAGTGACGTAGTAAGTTTTAGCTAACTACCGTATTAGATATTGCCAGGATGTGAGCTGGGTACTTTAGATGAGTCATTTAGATGAGTGAAAGCAGGTACTTGTGTGTTGGCCGGCTGTGGGTCGTATCCAGGTGGGGGAAAGTGTTATGCAAATGTGTTACACTCTAAACCCAGTTGGAAGTCGTGTGGTTGCCGGAGCCTTCAGTCATGTGGGAGTATTCAAGTATTAGGTAAATGTTATCCACATTATTGCTGTGTATCTAATTCCAGTGATTAAATTTATAATGAAAATAGCACTTACAATGACGCCACTTTCTGCTGCCATTTTCTTTGAAACATTGTAATAACTGTAAGTATAAATTAGCATTTAAGTGGCTGTAAACAAATTTGTAAAGGTTTTAAGGACTGAGCAGGAAATATTAATGTAAATACTACAGTGGAAAGGTTGTAAATATTGCAGAGCGATAAGACGGTTGTAAACAAGAGCGGAGACGTTGGCAGAGCCCCGGCTTGACACTGAGTGCCAATATTGGTGACTTGTTGACCCTCTTTTGCCCAGCATCCTGGCACTTCCTCGTCCACTCCCTTCCACTCTCCCTAAGCCAGGCCTCACCCCAGCACCCTGGCTTACCCTTACCATTATCAACAGGAAGAAAAAGAAGAGTTTTAAACTGACGTAAAGGCAGTACCGAGAAGATACTACAGAGGTTTCAACACAACTTAGTTGCAATATTGAAATGAGATCCACGCGAGGTAGGTATGTGCTACAAGTCAACAACCACTTTTAAAACCATCTCAAGGTAAACACTTAAGACGGGACTCATTAGCATAGCTACTCCAGATGGGATAGAAAAAAGACCAATATGAATATTTTTGCGGCTGACTCAAGGATCTGGCGAAAAATTAGCAAAATAAATCAATGCGAGTTGAGTGATAAATGGACGATGAAACGTAACATAAATACAATGTTATGGAAAAGCCAAGAAATAACAGAGAAACACTGTAGATTGTGTGATTTCGAGGAGTCATTGTTTAAGAAAATATTGCCACCGGAAATCGTCTCGATGAAATGGTACAAAAAAACTCGACGTGCAAAACTTCAAACTGTGTAAGAAACTTTAGAAGTACAGATGACGAAACGATGGAAAACACTGAAAAATAACATTAAATTAGGAAATGTTCAGAGAAGAGTTACGAACGGATTATCAGAATGGAAAGAAAAAGTTATGAGGAAAGTCTAAAAATATTAAAGATGCCTCAGTTAGATTAGGCTAAATTAAACTGCGCTTGTTATAATGAGGTTAGGTAAGTTTTCTGAGGTTCTTTTGGTACAAAATTATTAATTATTTTCATTAACATAAATGAAAAAAATATATCTTTAAACGTATAAGAGAAAATTTTAGAAAGGACTTAATTTTAAATGAGTTCATGCTAAGTGACCAGTTTTACCTGTATATATATATATATATATATATATATATATATATATATATATATATATATATATATATATATATATATATATATATATAAACACGTCGGCCGTCTCCCACCGAGGCAGGTAACCCAAAAGGAAAGAAAAGAAAAACTCATCTTTCAACACTTTCACCTCACTCATACATACTCAGTCTTTGCGGAGGTGCTAAAATACGACATTTAGATGTCACTCCAAACTGCCAATATCCCAAACCCTTCCTTTAAAGTGTAGACATTGTACTTCCCATTTCCAGGACTTAAGTCCGGCAAACTGGTTTCCCTGAATCCCTTCACAAAATATTACCCTGCTCACACTCCAACAGCTCGTCAGGTCCCAAAAACCATTCGTCTCCATTCACTCCTATCTAAAATGCTCACTTACGTTTGCTGGAAGTCCAAGCCCCTCTCCCACAAAACCTCCTTTACCCCCTCTATCCAACCTTTTCGAGGACGACCCCTACCCCGCCTTCCTTTCCCTACAGATTTATACTCCAAGCCATTCTACTTTGTTCCATTCTCTCTAAATGACCAAACCACCTCAACAACCCCTCTTCAGCCCTCTGACAAATACTTTTAGTAACTCCACACCTTCTCCTAATTTCCACATTCCGAATTCTCTTCATAATATTTACACCACACATTGCCCTTAGACAGGACATCTCCACTGCCTCCAGCCGCCTCCTCGCTGCAGTATTTACAACCCATGCTTCACACCCATATAAGAGTGTTAGTACCACTATACTCTCGTACATTCCCTTCTTTGCCTCCATGGATACGGTTTTTTTGTCTCCATATATACCTCAATTCACCACTCACCTTTTTTCCTTCATTAATTCTATAGTTAACCTCATCCTTCATAAACCCATCTGCTGACAAGTCAATTCCCAAATATCTGAAAACATTCGCTTCTTCCATACTCCCTCCCTTCAATGTGATATCCATTTTTTCTTTAAATCGTTTGATACCCTCGTCACCTTACTCTTATCTATGTTCACTTTCAACTTTCTACCTTTATACACCCTCCCAAACTCGTCCACTAACCTTTGCAACTTTTCTTTAGAATACCCCAAAAGCACAGTATCATCAGCAAAAAAGTAACTGTCAACTCCCATTTTGTATTTGATTCTCCATAATTAAATCCCCAACACCCTAGCATTTACTTCTTTTAGAACCCCATCTATAAATATGTTAAACAACCATGGTGACATTACACATCCCTGTCTAAGACTTTTACTGGAAGTAATCTCCCTCTCTCCTACACACCCTAATATATATAATGAACAGAGTATGAAAACCAGAACACCACGAGTTTACCTCTGCTCCTGCAGCTACAAATGGATAAATTACAAGTACCTCGTAGGTAATTAGAAACAGGTAATTACAAATAGGCAAATACACATGGCCAGAGAGAAATAAGAAAACCAAGAGAAGAGGTGAAGTACAAGAAGTAATGAAAAGGAGAGGGAATGTTGGAGGTGGGAGAGAGGGAATGTTGGAGGTGGGAGAGAGGGAATGTTGGAGGTGGGAGAGAGGGAATGTTGGAGGTGGGAGAGAGGGAATGTTGGAGGTGGGAGAGAGGGAATGTTGGAGGTGGGAGAGAGGGAATGTTGGAGGTGGGAGAGGGGGAATGTTGGAGGTGGGAGAGAGGGAATGTTGGAGGTGGGAGAGGGGGAATGTTGGAGGTGGGAGAGAGAGGAATGTTGGAGGTGGGAGAGAGGGAATGTTGGAGGGTGGAGAGAGGGAATGTTGGAGGTGGAGAGAGGGAATGTTGGAGGTGGGAGAGAGGGAATGTTGGAGGTGGAGAGAGGGAATGTGGAGGTGGGAGAGAGGGAATGTTGGAGGTGGGGGGGAATGTTGAGGTGGAGAGGAATGTTGGAGGTGGGAGAGAGGAATGTTGGAGGTGGGAGAGAGGGAAGGATGTTGGAGGTGGAGAGGGGGGGGAATGTTGGAGGTGGGAGAGAGAGAGAGAGGGAGGGAGGGAATGTTGGAGGAGACGACATTCAACAAACGTATATAATACAAACTATTGTTGCAATATATTGGCTGAAACACCGTGCAATTGCCAATATATTAAGAGGAAATGCTACGGTATCACCTTCGCCCGCTTTCTCTGAAAATATATAGACGGAGGCTCGAGCCTTCCAGTCCTTGCGCTAAATGACTCACACGGGTTTAACGCTTAATTAAATCCAATACAATTAGAAAATATCTTAAATCTAATTCTAATGCGTTTGCATTTTTTTTCGTTTTGGTAAATCCCATCATGTGATCTTTATATTTAATAGAGAGGACCAGTAAGCCAGTGGAAGAACTCGGTCATACGACCCAAGAGATGCAGTTAGTGGGTCATCGTGTACGACTTAGACCCGCGTCAGGAGGCTGTACAGTCCAGTGCTTCTCGTTCAGGTGTCACAATGATGCCGGGTTCAGTGTTCGGAAAAGTGGATTTTATCTATATTTTATGAGAACGATCTCAAGCTTATGATTTATACAATAGCTTACAGATGTTTTCCTGCCTCAGCTGGTGAACAGTCCAGTGTTTGTGGACCTGTGTGTTAGCCCAGGGTTTCCGGACCTCTTTTGGTCTGTTCATTTTTAACGACGCGTGTTGGTCAGGTCAGTGTCATTATGACGCGTGTGTTGTCAGGTCAGTGTTATGACGCGTGTGTTGGTCAGGTCAGTGTTATTATGATGCGTGTGTTGGTCAGGTCAGTGTTATGACGCGTGTGTTGGTCAGTTCAGTGTCATTAAGACCCGTGTGTTGTCAGGTCAGTGTTATGGCGCGTGTGTTGGTCAGGTCAGTGTTATTATGCGTGTATTGGTCAGGTCAGTGTTATTATGACGTGTGTGTTGGTCAGGTCAGTGTTATTATGATGCGTGTGTTGGTCAGGTCAGTGTTATTATGATGCGTGTGTTGGTCAGGTCAGTGTTATTATGACGTGTGTGTTGGTCAGGTCAGTGTTATTATGACGCGTGTGTTGGTCAGTGTTTCTGGACATGTCTTTTGCTTTTATTTAACACAGTATAACGAGGAAGTAAATTTCTCTATCTCGCTCCCTCCCCATTTCTTCTTTCTCTCCCTATTTTTCCTGGCTTTCTTCTTGCTTTCCCCCTGTTTTCCTTCTCTCTTTCCCTATTTATCCACTCTCCATCTCTGTCATATCTCCCTGTTTCTCTTGTGTCCATCCTCTCTCTGCATTCCTCGTTCCTTCCTCTTCCCTTCCCTATTTTTCCTTTCTCCCTCTTACTCCTCATTCCCCCCTTCCTCCTCTTCCCACCTCTCTCTCCCCTGCTGTTTTCCTGCATTGGGGTGGATGTGTGGGTATACTTTATCACCCCATAAGCCTGTATCATTACATGTTAACATATATTTCCTTCCCTAGTGCTGCCCACCTCAGACTCTCCCAGCCAGTTAGCGGGTCGTCCTAGCCAGTTAGCCGTCCGAACTAAGTAGGTCTTAGAAATCTTTTGCGATTCGCTCAGCACCATTTGGCAGTGAAGATCTATAGCCAAGGACTGCTAGAACGGGGGAAACCCTAGACCAAAGTTCTGCAATTGGTCTGTTGTTGTAGTATCTAGTACCCCGAGGACCCGACACTTGAAGTTGCACCTACTATACTGGGAGAGAAGCCTCAGATGGGACACTAGAGAGAAGAGGCTCTCCCAGGACAAAAGTTACTGAAGTGGCATTCTCAGTGCCACTTCAGTAATGCAAGAATTTCTCAGGCCAAGCTTGTCATTCTCATCAGAGTACAGTAGATGCCAACTTTTACTCGTAATATTTGTCACCCTGGTATAGTGGTGGAAGTAAGAGGATAACACCATCATGGAACAGTAGTAGAGGCAAGGCCACCATCATCACAGTGGTACAGGCAGGAGTATGGTACCTGGTTCACATCCACATGATGCTTTGTGTTCATACTCATCACCACCTGTCTAGTGTTCATACTCATCACCACCTGTCTAGTGTTCATACTCATCACCACCTGTCTAGTGTTCATACTCATCACCACCTGTCTAGTGTTCATACTCATCACCACCTGTCTAGTGTTCATACTCATCACCACCTGTCTAATATTATCACCCCCATTATCCTTATCACCCATCATCACTCACCATCATCATTACCACAATTATCTCTTCAGTCTGCTGTGCCTTCTGCTTTGTGATATGTTTCTTGAAAACCGTCATTATCACCACATGTGTTCATACTATAACTCCGTCAAAATTATCAGTACCATCTTCACCACATCTTAACTTACTTAATATTATATTTAAAGCTTATTGACTGCACGTTGTACAGTGACATTCAGAAATATTGTAATTCCCTTGATTTGGAAACTAATTATTGCTTGGCTCCTGTTTGTGTGGTTTGTCCTGCAACACTTGCATTAGTGCCCTAGCCTCTGCTGTTTTTACACTAGCATGTTGCATGATGAGAATTCCTTTAATAAGATGCAAGGGTGTAATACTTAGTGATAGTACTGGTAAATATGGTCATTACCGGTATGTATACAGTACTCTTCTGCCCTCTTGTCTGTCATAAGTCAGACAAGAGGGGGAACTCAGCACTGGGTATACATTTCTCAACACTATTCTGCGGATTTCATAGTCATAAGACATTTCCAATTTCATTACTTTTCGGTTAAAAGCCCCACCAAATCATACATTTCTTTAAAATGTGTGTTATTTTATTTTCACATTTATATGTGGAGTTTCCTCATTTGTAAATATCATTATTGTTGTACTGTAATTTTGATATGTCTGTATATATTTCGCTTTAGTATTAATAAGTTTAGTCTCTTGTTATTTATCTTAAAAAATTTTAGTTGTAGAACATGTTCAGATTTCTAACATTCATGGCGTGTTTCAGGTGGGTGGGTTTAGCCAGGAGTCGCGTGTGTGTGGTGAGACAACCGTCATCATGTATCGTGTCAGCATCAGCGTAGCCCCGGCATTATGGTGGTGCTGTGTGGTCGTCTGGAGGTGGTGGTAGTGGAGGCCTGTAACCTCCCTAACCTCGACCATAGCCTCCTCCGCCCAGACGACAAGAGTGACCCTTACTGTGTCATCGAGGTGCAGACGGGCAGTGGTACCCTCTTCAAAATAGGCAAAACATTCACTATAGACAATTGTCTCAATCCAAAGTGGTATTTTAAAGTAGCTGCAGACATTAGTCAGGACGTAGCTGGATTGAGATTTACAGTAAAAGACAGAGACTTGTTATCCTCAGACATTATTGGCGGCTGTTTTCTTCCGGTGCACACTTTTGTAGAGAGCAGAGATACTCACAAAGCGGAGCTTGCCCTAGTGGATCCTAAAGGTTTTCAGGCTGGCACCCTCAAAGTAACGGCATTATTTAAAGCTGCCGAGGAGCAGTCGGACCCGACGTTTGGAGACCGTGCATGGACCAAAGCAAGTGAACTAAAAGAACGTGTAACAAGGAAAATCTCAAAGTACAGTGATACAAGTGACACAGTAAACTCTTTTGGTGAAATGGCATTCTTGCACGGTGTGTTGGACCTCAAGCTGCTGCAAGCTAACAACTTGCCCAACCTGGACAGCTCAATCCTCAGCATCAGCAAGAAGGATGTCTCTGACCCATTCGTTGTGGTGAGTCTAGAGGATGTTGATGGGGAACCCTGGAAGGTTGCCACCACCCAAGTCATTGACAATGACCTCAGCCCAGTGTGGGACGAGTCTTTCCGAGTGGACGTTTGTCATGATGTGTCCTCTATCACCTTCACTGTTCGGGACAAGGATTTTATCTCTTCAGAACAAATAGGTTCGGTTTCATTTCCAGTAAATACCTTGCTGATGGAGAATGGTATAAGTGGTACCTATGACTTATTGCGAGAGAACAAAAACAAACGAGCTGGTACTCTCTCCCTGTCAGTGGTTTACTACCCCAAGCAGGCTGTAAAGCACTCTTATGAAGTTCCAGAGTGCCTTTTTCCCCTCCGCCATAACAACGAGGTCAGGCTATACCAAGACACACATTGCCCTTTCCTTCCACTTCCTCTTACAGACTACTATGGTAACCCTTACCTGCCTCGCAGCACTTGGAGGGATATTTATTTCACCATCATGGAAGCTACTCAGTTCATCTACCTTGTTGGGTGGAGTGTGAGTGCCAAAATTGCACTGTTGAGGAATGAAGGAGAAGATAATAGATCTCTGGGTGAAATGCTGAAGCAGAAAGCATACGAAGGTGTGCGAGTTCGTCTTCTCTTATGGGACGAGCTCACTTCAAATGATTTGCGTAAAACTGGTGCTATGAGCACTGAAGATGAAGAAACTTCTAACTTCTTCAAGGGAACTCCTGTTGTGGTCGTGCTGGCACCTCGAGATCGCTATACAAAGGACATGTTCTCTACCAAGACACATTTCACGTCCCTGTGCTATACCCACCATCAGAAGTGTGTAATTGCTGATGCGCCCATACAAGAAATGCCAGGACGCAGGAAGGTGGTCTGCTTTGTAGGTGGACTGGACCTGACAGGTGGCCGGTATGATTTCCCCCGACATCCACTATTTAGTACACTCGTACGAGAGCACAAAAATGACTTTCGTAATCGCGTGTTCCCGACCCTCACCAGTGCTAGTGGCCCACGTGAGCCCTGGCATGACATTCACTGTCGTGTGGAGGGTCCTGCTGCCCATGATGTCTTGATGAATTTCTTGCAGCGCTGGCGCAAACAAGCAGCAGAACACATGGATGCCATAATTCCTTTAAATCAGATGGATGGCATCGTCATGGACTATTCTTCTACTGCCTCTGATCGCTGGAGCGTTCAAATATTCCGCTCCATTAATTCTGACTCGGCGCAGTTTGACTGGTCTATTGCTACTGGACTGACCAAGAAAAAGGGGCGAGCATTTGATAACAGCCTCCATCGTGCTTACATCCACAACATACGGCGGGCACGACGCTGCATCTACATCGAGAACCAGTACTTTATCGGCAGCAGTCACATGTGGCCGGAGTGCCGCGATGCCAAGGCTGGCAACCTTGTTCCCCTAGAGATTGCCACCAAGATAGAGGAGAAGATCAGAGCTGGAGAACGCTTCGTCGCCTATATCTGCATCCCGATGTTCCCAGAAGGAAAACCAGCAGACAAGGTGAGAATTTTTAGAGTTCAAACACGATGTTACATATGTCAGTGTGTCTTGGTTAAACATGAAATAATTTTGCATGTATTATAGTGTATGTAGGATTGAGCTTTTAACATGCCTTGTTCCAATGGAGGATCATTTTGAAAATTATTATTATTATTATGTGAGCAAATCAACTGCAGGAGGTTTACAGGGAATTACCTGAATTATTACCTGCAAGTAATTTTGGTGAGGTAAGTAGGACTTAGTCACAGTAGTTCACTGAACTGCAACTCCTTTGACTACCCACTTCTTCACTACTCTCACAAAAAGCTAGACCTGATATTAAATTAATAATTATAATATTAAATCCAGCTACTCTGGTAAATTTAAGTTAGTGGACTGTATGACAATTTCAGGACCTGATCTCCAGAAATAATTAATGGGAACACTAATACACACAGAGACAGAGTAAAATTTCTAATTAACAGTATCTGTAATTATTAAAACACCATACCTGCAATTATTAAAAAGAGCAATTTTTATATTAACACTCACCATATATGTTGCAGGTGGAACACACCCTAATGCATATCTAACAAATAGAATCTAACTGGCCAGTCAGTATCTAACTGTTAAGTAACATGGCGTACTTCCCTGGGCGAGGTGCAATGATGCTGCATCATTCATTTCCCATTCTCACCACCCTATTATGGTGGTTTTGTAAATTTCCTGTCCCAATTCTTCAGCAGTGGACATTAACACGGGGTTTTTATTACAAATTCAGGCCGACACACCCAAATTTGACCTCCGAGAATGCCTGATTACAATGCACAAGTAAGACAAGTCTTCACACATTAAATTCAATATGGCATATCCCTGGCATCCCTACTGGCTGTTCTCCACCTCCCCCCTCCCTAAAAATTTCTCAAAGGGTCCAAACAGCATCATATTTTATTACACTATTATTCATTCATATGTTCTACATTTAGGAAATCATGTAAAAATTTCTACAGATCAAGCCTCTCTGCTACTTGAGACAATTTACCAGGAAGCGCATTTATTAGGGCATTGTTTTGATCTGTTAACATCTTTATCAAGTAAAAAGATACGAATTACACATATGTTAGAAGGAGAGGAGGAAGAGTGAAGAGTGAAATCTGTGTGTGTGTGTGGGGGTGTGGAGTATTGCAACAAGTACACTGGAGTACTATGTTGAAATACTGTTTGGTTTCTGTACAGTATGTTTGCACTGCTCCACTATAACTTTGACCTATAGTATCCCTGGAATAAGTTATATGTCAGTGGTTTTGAATAAAGGTAGTTTAGGTATACAAAGTCCTATAAGGGCTGCAACCTGGTTGTCATTTACACATCATTCTCATCCCACTGTGATCTTGGAGTTTTCGTAATAAGGCTGTTCTACATCATTAGTAAGGCCTCATTTACATAGTGGCTCAATTCTGGTCTCCATACTACTGAATGGATATAAACGCGTTGGATAATATACAGTGGTCCCTCAACTTTCGGTCATAATCCGTTCCAGGAGCTAGACCTTAACTCGAATTGTTCGAAAGTCGAAACCTTATTTCCCATAAGAAATAATGTAAATACTACAATTAATCCGTTCCAGACAACCAAAAATATTCACCAAAAATTAATTTTGTGAAGATTAACTATAGTTTTACATACACAAAACAATTATAAATACATATATAAAGTAATAAATTTATAATTAAACATTTAAAATAACATTTACTTATCTTTATTGAAGAGAGTTGCTGGCATCAGAAAGATAGGGAGGAGGACAGGGGGAGGGGTTAGTGTTTGGAAGGGGAATCCCCTCCATAAGGACTTCAGGTAACAAGTCCCTCTCTGGGGTTACTTCCCTTTTTTGTCTTTTAATCCCACTAGGACCAGCTTGAGAGTCACTAGACCACTGTCTAGAAAAATAACTCTCAAGAGTGCTCTGTTTCTGGTGCCTCTTTAACATTTTCCTGAAGTGGGACAAGGTTTTGTCATTGAATAAGTTGCAGATGTGGCTTGTTTGAACTTGCTCAGGGTGGTGTTTTTCAACAAATGTCTACACCTTAGTCCACATAGAACACATTTCCTTAATCTCAGAAGAAGTTACTACCTCACCCTGTCCATCCTCCTCCTGTGAATCAATTTCCTCTACTGTCGTCTGACGCTGTTCCTGATGAAGCTCTTGCAGCTCTTCAGTGGTTAGGTCTACCCTGTGCTCCTCCACCAACTCTTCCACATCCTCACCACTCACCTCCAACCCCAGGCTGTTCCCCAATGCCACAATATCTTCCACAACAGGCACAGGGTCATCAGGGTCAGGGTCAGCCTCAAATCCTTCAAAATCCCTCTTTCAACACAATCCGCCACAGTGGTCTCCAAGCAGAGTTCAAAGTCCTGAAGTCACTCCTCCCAAGCCTTACCTATAAGGCCTATGCAATGGAGGATACTGAAGTGATCTTTCCAGAACTCTCTTAGGGTCAACTCAGTGTCCGAGGTCACTTCAAAGCACTTCTGAAACACTGCTTTGGTGTACAGTTTCTTGAAGTTAGAAATGACCTGCTGGTCCATGGGCTGGATGAGAGGAGTGGTGTTAGGAGGAAAGAACTTCACTTTTATAAAACTGAAGTCCTCAGACAAATAGTCTTCCAAGTTGTGAAGATGAGCAGGAGCATTGTCCAGTAGCAGGAGGCACTTGAGTGGCAATTTCTGTTCCAGGAGGTATTTCTTCACACTGGGGCCAAACACTCCAGAGACCCATTCCAGGAAAATTGCCTTCGTGACCCATGCCTTGTGTTAGCCTTCCAAAACACACAAATTATTCTTGTTCACATTGT